>OX422207.1:404383401-404558401 GCA_949130495.1 Sambucus nigra
GACAATAAAGTAAAAGATGTTTAACCTATCAACCATCAGAATTATTTCACATGGATTTAATGGGTCCCATAGGACTACCAGTATGTGTGGTAATTATTACATTCTTGTCATTGTTGATGATTATACTAGATTTACTTAAGTAGCTTTCATGAAAGAAAAATCCGACACTTTTTAAAAAAGAATAAAGAATTCTTTTAAAATTGATAATGAAAAAGACATCTAAGTAACTAGGATCTGTAGTGACAAGGTGGAGAATTTAAGGACACCGATGTTATAGAATGTTGTATAGGAAATGGGTATTAATACAAATTTAGTGCACCCAAACCCCTCAACATAATAGTATAGCGGAAAGGAAGAATCGAGTCATACAAGAAATAGCTTGTGTCTTACTTCAAGCTAAGAATTTACCGAAATATTTTTGGGTTGAGGCTATTCAAACTACGTGCCACATTATAAATCGGGTGCATTTAATGAAAAATATCATACAGATCTCTTATGAATTTGGTACAGGAAATCTGAAATATTATAGGGTTTTTGGTAATGAATGTTATTTTGTAGAGATAGAGAACACCTTTCCAAATTTGACACTATGGGAGCTAAATCTATATTTTTATATTATTCTCATAATAGTTGTGCTTATCATGTATAACCTAAAAACAAAATTGTTATGGAATCCGTTAAACTTATTGTAAACGATAGTGTCGCCCCTCATTTGGAAGAAAGTGAGAATACCCTGCCTCTTGGCTATACAAAAAATGAATATTTATAAAAATAATCAACAGATAGTGATTCAGACTCTCTTCCACCTGATGAACCTGATGCTCCTAGGGTTAAGGAAAATCACTCGAAGAAAAACATCTTAAGAGATGTTATAGAACCAATAAGGACTAGATCCCAATCTATAAACGCCTTATTTTCTTCTTATGTGTCATTAGTTGAACCTAAACATATAAAAGAAGCTTTAATGGATGAGTCGTGGTTGCTTGTTATGTAAGAAGAACTATGACAATTTAGACTACACGGTGTGTCGTATTTAATGCATCATCCCACACACAATAACGTAATAGGAACAAAATGGATATTTAAAAATAAATGTGATGAATCTGGTAACGTCTTAAAAAATAAATCTAGGTTAGTTGCACAAGGATATTCTCAAAATAATGGAATTGATGTTGATGAAACCTTTGCTCATTTTGCTAGATTAGAATATGTTATATTGTTACTTGATGTTTCTTGCCATTTAAAATTTAGACTATATCAAATGGATGTTAAATCTGTGTTTTTAAATGGTAATTTAAATGAGGAGGTTTATGTTAAATAACCTAAAGGCTTTCTTGATCCTTTCTTTCCTAATCATGTCTTTAGACTCAAGAAAGAACTTCAGGGTTTAAAAAAGCCACCCATGCCTGGTATGAGAGATTAACAACTCTATAATGAAAAATGACTTTAATCAAGGGGGAGTATACCTAACAATGTTTGTTAAACGTAACATAAATTATTTGTTAATCGATCAAGTTTATGTTGACGACATCATTTTCTGTCCTCTTCTCCCTCGAAAGCCGGAAACGTTAATATCATGAAATGTGAATTTCAAATGTCTATAATGGGGGAATTGTAATTATTTTTAGGCCTCCAAGTAGCTCAAAAACCAGACGTTATTTTTATCTACCAATCTAAATATGATTTAGATTTAATAAACGTTTTGGTTTGATGTAAAAACGGCTAAAATGCTTATGAGTTCATATATAAAGATTTCTAAAGACCTATCCGGTAAAAAGATAGTTGTTATGTTATATCGTAGTATGATAGGCAGCCTCTTTTATTTAACTACCAGTAGACCCGATATTATGCATAACGTGTGTGTGTGCGCGCACGCTAGATACTAGTGTAAACCTAAAGAGTCCATCTTATGCGTTGTTAAACCCAGTCTAAAATAAATAAGAGGTACAATAAATTATGGTATTCTAATCACTTTTGACACCGACTCTAAAACGATTGGGTATACAGACACTAACTGGGCGGGTTGTGCCGGTTATAGTAAAAGCACCTCATGTGGCTATTTTTATTTAGGACGTGACCTTGTCTCATGGTCCTCTAAAAAGAAAAATTGCATTTTGCTTTCATCGGCCAAGCCACCGGCAGTGGTTGTACTCAGCTTCAGTGGACGAAACAAACGTTGAGTGACTACGGTTTAAATCAATCTTCTTCCCTGATTCTTTGCAATAATCAAAGTGCAATAAGTATTTCTAAAAATTCAATTTTTCATTCATGAACAAAACATATTAAAATAAAAGAACACTTTATTCATGAATTAATTGAGAAAAAGGAAATAAGTATTGAATATCTTAACACGAAAGACCAATTGCAGATTTATTTACAAAACCTTTAAATAATCATCGTTTTTAAACACTTCGAATGTCTATTGGTGTTTGTGCTTACCCAACTTAATTTCTTAGTAGGCCTATCATTTGGTATCCTCATCTTTATATCTTCTGATACTAACATTTATTCTATAGGACTCTTCCCTACCCTTTGTCCTTTTAAGACAAATTGAGGGAGAATTTGAGACTCTTCGTTTAGTGACTCCTGCCTTTTATTTTTTTTAATGAATTTGATTTGCATAGGACTTCATTGTGACACCCCGCCTAATAAAATACCGGGCGATCACTCCTATATCAAATTATGACAGGAGTCTCATATGGATCATTCTTAGCATCACTGTCGAAAATCCATTTAATTACTTGAGAAGAGTATGCGCGTGTGCTCAAATAAGAAATTATATAATTAAACTCAGGTTAAGCCAAATAAACCCGAAACAAGCAACTAGGTGTGATTGAATCAAGAAGTAGATCATGAAGATTAATCAAACACACACAATTGAGGGAAGATCCCCCAAAGGGGCAAAACCATTTATTTTCATTATAATATTGTAACTGTACAATTTAGGATTACAATGAAAATACAAGTGACTAAGAATTACCCTCAGGTGTCGGATTCTGTAGTCGGCGGTTGGAAATATCCCTTTCCAGGAGGGATGCAATGAAGAAGAAGAACGGTCTTCTCCAT
This sequence comes from Sambucus nigra, assembly GCA_949130495.1. Taxonomy (NCBI): domain Eukaryota; kingdom Viridiplantae; phylum Streptophyta; class Magnoliopsida; order Dipsacales; family Adoxaceae; genus Sambucus; species Sambucus nigra. The sequence goes on from OX422207.1 coordinate 404,386,468, forward strand.
AAGGGTTGAACAGCAACTGGTTGTGTTCTAGGGTTACAAACAGATTCACAAATGTATGAGAGGTTGTGTGAATCAACAAAAACTGGAGTCTTAGGACTCAACAGGTGAAGACTTAGAGTTTTTTTGTACTCTGAAAATCATGTGTAAGTCTTGCTAAACTAACTCCCCGTAGTGGGATTAAATAAGAAGTCCTGGGCCTTGAAAATCTGAACACGATTTATTTTGTGTTTATCCCAGGCGGACCGGTCTAGGTCTGAGGCAGATCGGTCCGGGTAGGCGGACCAGTTCTTTTTATTTTAGGCATCTTCGGTTCGCTAGCAGTCCGAGGTATTCTGGCTTTTCAGTAGGCGGACCGGTCCGGCTCTGCAGAAATCTAATTCCTTCTTCTTTTTTATATTCGGATCCGTTGACGTAGATTTGGGCTTGAATATTCTTCAACGGTGTGACGGCGTATGACATAACTAATAAATGATGGACAAATTGTCCTTACAAATCTCCCCCTATGTCTATGCCGGTACAAACATAAAAACAACTGAATTATCAAGTATGAAATTTCCTATTCAAATCTACCCTTCCATGAACCCAAAACTGAAAAGGTACAATTGAATAAGACTTCATCGTTTGTTCTTCAACTCTTCAGGAATCTTCAACGCTTTTCTCATCAGGGTGTGTATTTCACTGATCATCAATGTAGTACCTACACACATGAGACAAAGCAAATACCAAGTGATGTATCGAGTTTGAAATGAGATAAAAATATATAGCAATTTATGAGAAAACTCAAAAGTTCAAAAACTCCCCCATAATAAGATAATTAATTCTCCCCCTTTTTATGATGTCCCCAAATAGATAAATGAGAGAAATAATGCAAACAAGCAATGATGAGGTGTCACAAGGAAATACACAACTATTTTTTGAATTTTTCAAAAAAATTTCAAACAAAATCACACCATGAATAAAGACTCAAACAACCAAGTCATGGAAATGGAATGAATGGGTGTGAACACATTCGATAGGTAAATCAACTCAATCAATCATATGTGCACGATGCATGTGTGTACTCCTAACGAATGAACATCAAAAGTATCCTTAGGTGTAAAGATTGTTGAATTTAGATGACATCGTCTTATGCAAATCAACAAATCAAAGTCAAAATGATTTCCACCCCAATAACGTCCAAAACTATTTAGTGCCATTTCGAGAACTTTTCAAAGGACGTGCAAACCCATTGATATATCCATCTAAAACTCCCTCATATGTAATTTTGAATAGAGGCATTCTAAATTCTCAAACTTTGGAGAATTGATGGTGAACCTAATGGCCTATATTTGGCATGAATTGCTTTTTATTGCCTTTAAATCTTTTGGGCTCTTTTAACCTCTTTGGACCCCGGATAATAAAATTCCTCCATTTTTTAGGTCCTTTTGAATGGTGGATTTTGCGCAAAGATGAGATAATTACCTTTCGCAGCCCCTCCCCGTTCTTAAACAAACGCTCAGTCTCACCACAACGGTTTTTACATGCATTCCAATCTTGTCAAGTTTTATCGCATATTGTAAGTTGTATAGACAGAATTGAGATGGAAACACTCAAGCCAATCTGTGATAGATAAGTGCAATAATAAAATATAGCCGTGCATTTGTGCAATAAAGGAGATAGGAGTCAAACATGTAGGAAAATATCACTAATTACATCTCAAAGACTCCATACTATGTAAAGCACATGGATGAATGACGTAGCGTCTCAAATCTCTATCAAACAGTCACATGGATAAATGGAATGAAGGTGTGACTTGGCTATCTTAAATGTTCATCCATAAAAGGTGCAAAAACAGAAATCTTTTTGGGCTTTTTTGAAATATTTATAAAAACGAAAATATTTTTGGATTTTTTTTTAACAAAAATAAAACAAACTAATGGTACATGCTAGCAATAGGCAAAAGAAACAGCATGAAAATCAACCTGTGCTAGCAACCAAGACAAGGTCTCAAGCGGGAGTAACGGTGGAGTTTTCCAAAGATGGTGACATTGTTTGAACAAACTCCACTAGATCATGTGTTGTCTTGATCAAAAACTTTACTTGCTCGCGAATGTGTGCAAACTCTCTATCATAATGTGCATGTAAAGTGTCATGAGTGGGTGTATATTCATGAGTGTGTGAAGTGGCATGATATGGTACAAAACCCAATTTGGAACAAAAATCCCTAAGGTGTCCTCGCTTCTTGTAGTGGGAGCAAAAATAAATCGGTCCAGGAAGTAATTTGTCAACAATTTTGGGATGAACATTCCTAGACGAGCTCCCATGGGACTCACTCACCAAGGTGGATATAGGCTCGGGTGCACTAAAAGTAGTGAGTGTGCCGTCATTACCTTTTACAACATCATTCAAAACGGGATAGGGAACCATCTTATCAACCTTCTCAGATGCGTTCTCTAATGAGACTTGGACCTCTCGTGTTTGTATGAGATCATCCTCAAGATGGGATATGTGTGTCGTGAAACTAGACACCGTGTTGGTCAAGTCACATTTTTCCCTTTTTAGCTCAACATTCTCTTCCTTCAACTCAAAAATCTGAAGATCTAGAATTCTATTAGACCTTTTTGTTTCCATGGTCTCAATACACAACTTTCGAAAAGCTTTTTGAATCACACAATCATCACCCTTCTCATCCTCACTATCACTTAGAGAAGTGGGCATGTCATCCTTCTTATGCTCTCTTCTAAGTTTAGTGTGACACTCAAATTTCTTGTGCCCTATACCATCGCACTCAAAACATCTTATCTTCTCAAGTTCTTTCTTTCTTTTCCATTCTCATCACAACTCTCTCTTTCTCCAAATAATCTTAAATCTCTCTCTAAAGCGGTGATCCTAAGAGCTAACGCTTTATAACGCTTCTTGGTTTCAAAAGTCTCAGAATATAACTCGGCGTAAGCGCGTGGGAGATCACACTCTCTCTCACTGTCGAGGTGTCCTTATGAAGCATCATCCTCATTGTCGTGAAGAGAACTAGGAGTGCTCACTTGACTGGCCATGAATGCGGTGAAGTTACACTCATGCGGTGACACATCTCCTGAATCCACCGTCTCGACCTCACTGTCGTCGCTAAGAGTAGCATTAAGGACAGCTTTCCCTTTCTCTCTATTCAGACGAGTGGCACACTCAAAGGCTCTATGACCCCTACCGTCGCATTCAAAGCATCTTTCACTGTCTGTCTTAGGAGGATCTTTAAAATCTTTTTCATTATTTTTCTCAAAATTCATTTTATCATTGAAATTTCCACTTTTCTTGAATTTGAGAATTCTTTTGAAATTTTTTGCAAACAGGGCCAAGTCATCTAAGTCCAAATCACACTCAGAATCGGACTAAAAAATTATTTTCTTTCTTTTTCTTAAAATGAGTCTTTAAAGCAATGCCATTATCCTTAGCCTTAATGGTTTTGGGAAACATGTCAATCTCATAGGTCTGAAGATCTCCTACAAGTTCTTCCAACTTAAGTGATTTCAAATTTCCCAAAGAGTTCAAAACAGTGACTTTAGGAATAAAGCGTTTTGGGAGAGATCTCAAAATATTTTTAACAACCCTAGCATTAGGAATATGTTCACCAAGATTAAAGCTAGTATTAACAATGTCAGAAAGTCTAGCATAGAAATCATCAAAACATTCAGTCTCATGCATGGTGATGGTTTCAAATTGAGTTGTCAAATTTGCAATGTAGACTCTTTCACAGCATTTGTTCCTTCATGGGTGAGTTGTAAAACATCCCATGCCTCCTTCGACGTGGTGCACGTCATGATACGTCGGAACTCATCGGGAGGGATGGAACCGAAAATAGCACTCAAACCTTTAGAGTTAAAAGAAGACCATCTAAATTCATCTTCAGTCCAAGAGGTGATAGGTTTTAAATTAGTCATGTTTTCCACAGTGACGGAGGGAGGTGTCCACCCTCTTTCAACTAAAATCCAAACCCTTTCATCTGTGGCTTTTAAAGCCGACCTCATGTGGGCTTTCCAATAAGCATAATTTGTCCCGTCAAAAATAGGTAATTTATTATATGATTTCTCCATTTGAACAAGCACTTTTTCAAAAATCATTTTTTTCAGAAAAATGATATCTTAGAAAAGATTTTGCGGAAAATAGGAATACGCGATAGATTAGCGTAACCTGCTCTGATACCAATTTGAGAAGAGTATGCGCGTGTGCTCAAATAAGAAATTATATAATTAAATTCAGGTTGACCCAAATAAACCCTAAACAAGCAACTAGGTGTGATTGAATCAAGAAGTAGATCATGAAGATTAATCAAACACACACAATTGAGGAAAAATCCCCCAAAGGGGCAAAGCCATTTATTTTCATTATAATATTGTAACTGTACAATTTTGGATTACAATGAAAATACAAGTGACTAAGAATTACCCTCAAGTGTCGGATTCTGTAGTCGGCGGCTGAAAATATCCCTTTCCAGGAGGGATGCAATGAAGAAGAAGAACGGTCTTCTCCACAAGGGTTGAACAGCAACTGGTTGTGTTCTAGGGTTACAAACAGATTCACAAATGTATGAGACGTTGTGTGAATCAACAAAAACTGGAGTCTTGGGACTCAACAGGTGAAGACTTAGAGTTTTTTTGTACTATGAAAATCGTGTGGAAGTCTTGCTAAACTAACTCCCTGTAGTGGGATTAAATAAGAAGTCCTGGGCCTTGAAAATCTAAACACGATCTGTTTTGTGTTTATCCCAGGCGGACCGGTCCGGGTCTGAGGCGGATCGGTCCGGGTAGGCGGACCGGTTCTTCTTATTTTAGGCATCTTCGGTTCTCTACTAGTCCGGGGTATTCTGGCTTTTCAGTAGGCGGGCCAGTCCGGGTATGAGGCGGACCGGTTCGTAGGCAGATTGGTTCTTTTATTCTGGGAGGACCAGTCTGGCTCTGCAGAAATCTTATTCCTTCTTCTTTTTGATATTCGGATCCGTTGATGTAGATTCGGGCTTGAATATTCTTCAACGGTGTGACGGCGTATGACATAACTAATAAATGATGGACAAATTGTCCTTACATTACTAATAACCTATTAGTTCGGTGTCAAAATTTTACTTAACTACTCTTTTTAACAATTACAAAATTAAAACATCCACACAGTATGCGTAAATGAAACTGAAATAAAATAAAATAACCGAACACTCGGTTAAAATATACAACCATATCGAATGATGTGCTAAATAAATAAATAAAAGCAATTGGGCCATTGGCCTGAATGTTTATACAGTACCTCCTATCTAGAGTGCAATGATAGAAGCGTCTATCGAAAGCCTGCACGCATCCACAGCTACTGCAGCCGACGTCTGACTCGAAAGAAGAGCCATCCAGGCGTCCCTGTGTCTGGACACCTATATATATATATATAATATATAGCAAGAAAGGAAAAGTAGATAAACGGGTCAAATACCGAGTTTGAAAATATTTTGCAAGTTCAAAAATGCTTTATTTATTTATTTTGAAAAAGGTTTTCTCATATTTAAGTTTTGTGTCGTACTCCCATGAGATACCCATCACCTCTCCTCTAACAGTGCACACCTAATGCATCCTAACAAATACCCTAGTCAAGTTATCCCGCCTAACTAGTCTGATGTACCCGTCTACTAGAATCCTATCCATCCCGAGTACTAAGGGCTAAACTTCCCTCCATTGTCAACACTGCACTAAGTTCGTGCGTGGCGTGTCTCGCGAAGCGAATACAAACAAGGAACCCCCCGCCCCCGATACACTACTATTGGCAGGGTTAATCGTAGAGATCCATTAGGCCCATAGCACAAAACTAAAGTATAAATATATACTTACATATTAACATATCACATTCATTTTATATATGTTTTACCATATACATCCGGATAATATCTCCCGGACTGAGGTTTACCTTATATTCTTCTTTATAATACACATCCGGATCTATTTCCCAGGCTGAGGTGTATTCTATACTCATTTCAAAACTTTCTATTTCCCTTCTTATAACCAGGAAATACATTTAAAAGCCAATTCATTATCATGAATTGCTTTAACACATCATATAACTTTTTAAAATCCAGTTTTATTATCATAAAAATGCTTTTATGTTTTATAACATCCCATTTCCTTTCTTATATCCTGGAAATGTATTCAAAGCCATTTTTATTATCATAAAAATGCTTTGATCATATCACATGCTTCCATTTCCCTTCTTCCATCCAGAAAATGTATCTGAAGCCAAATCATTTATCCCATTTCCCTTCTTATATCCAGGAAATGTATTCAAAGCCAATCCATTATCATGAATTGCTTTAACAAATCTAAGACCGTCCCTCCGAGTTTCCCCACTGGACGCGCCCCTAAATGGCTATCATCTTCCAGGTCCTATCAAACAAGACAACCTGAGAACCTACCAACGTCGGGAAGAGGCCATATGACTGCGGGAGAGTCATGACCACACCCAGAATCACCTCACCAGCGCAGTAAAACATATAATCGCTCATATAGCCTCGGACTATATCCACCCTACATTCATTAGCCAGGGGGCATCACCATACGCACGCAACTTCCCTTATGATAGCGATTTAGGGAGGTGTGTAACCATAATTTATTAATTATGAAAAATCATTTCTTTTCCATTTTCAAAACATTTATTTTTACATTTTCAAAATTATTTACCTCATATCCTATATATACTTTAATCACATAGTATATACATATACCATATATTCCTCCTCGAATATATATATATATATATATATATATATATATATATATGGCCATAATTGCCAATCTCATCCAACGATGACCACTAGCCCACCAATTCCATCCTAATCATGTTCTAGGATGTTCTCAATTTTTATTCGGCCCCTATTCATTCTATCTGCATCAATATATCCATACATACCCGCCGAAGGATTTTCCCGAATGTCTCTTGTTCCAAAATATTAATTAAGTCCATACCCCGGACCATACTCTAAATTAATCCGAGGTTTACTTATTCTCCTCCAATCATCATCTAGGAGTCCTAACATCCCATTTAAAAACTCCTATAATAATCTCCAAAACCATTATTTAAGTCTCCCTAGTCTTAAAAGGAAAACACCTTAAAATTTTGCCAAGACTGAATCGATTCTGCCTGTCCGAATCGATTCGCTGGCCACCGAGTCGATTCTCCCTGTCCGAATCGATTCGAAATGGTTCTACTTTCAAACTGTCTCTTACCGAATTTATTCGACCTGTCCGAATCGATTCGGCTGGTCCGAAATTCCCAAATCTGCTTAGGGTTTTATATATAACCCAAAACCCAAAATTTAATCCACTCACCATGTAAATTATAACTCGGATTTATTCCTACAAACCCAAAGGTTTCATCTCTCCTCAAGTCCTTTATAGGTCCTATCACTCTATTCGATAACCCCTAATATTTATCTCCAAATAATTCTAGCCTTAATTTCTGACTAACTATTTCGATCTCTGACAGCTTTCCGTAGAAAAATCACTATAAATCCACAAAAAATCAAAAAAATAGGCGGTCGGCGCCCACACGACCGTATCGAAAAGATATAGAATTTTCACTTTTAGACCAAGAGCGGAATCGATTTTCCCTGGCCAAATCGATTCGGTTAAGGCGCAGGTCACTATTTATCGTCTTCTCCGAGACGGTTTCGGCCATTAAAGCTTCTCCCAAGCTTTTGTTGCCTCACCCAACGTCCTACAACCTCAACCAACTAAAAATACACATATATTAAGGGTTCTAAACATCCTAGAACCCTAAACCACCAATTTATTTCGATTAATTTCTAAGTTTCTCCAATTATAAAATTTTAGGGGTTTATTCGTTTTATCTCCTGAAAACCCATTTTATCCACGAAATCCCAACCCAAAATCGATAGGGTTTATTTATACCAAACTACGGTATGAGATATTTATGCAAAAAAATAAATAAAGCAAGTAAACACTTGCTTCGTGGATAAAATCCGACGACCTCGAGCGGAATCCCGCAGAGGTTGGCCGGAATCTCCCCTTTTCTTCCTCTTTTCTTCCTCCTCTCTCTCTTCCCTCTCTTCTCTTTCTTTTCCTTCTCTTTTTCTCCCTCTCTCCCTCTTTATATAGAGAGAAAAGGGTTTTAACCCTTAAAACCCTAAAAATGACTCGTTTACTCAATTACGAGCCCGTTTAACTCTAAAATTACCCGGAACTCGATTTCGATAATCGGATACTCTTTTCCGACTATCTCGGCCATTCAGAGACTCATGGCGCAGTCGAAATTCCCATCCAAGGTACTTGACCGCAACTCACTATTTCAACCCCACACGACTTAATGGGGGCTTTCCCATTTAAATCTCACCTCGCGTCGCTTTACTCAACGGCGACATATAATTAAAATACCTCGACATATTTACTTAACCCCGAAAGTAAATATATCACGTATCGATAATCATTTAATCCTCGAAAATCCCAAAAATTACTATTCCAGGAAAATCTCCAAATTCTAATTTATACTTAATTATGGAATTTAATTGTCTCCAAAAGGACAGGTTGTTACATACTCCCCCCTTACAACGGAATTTCGTCCTCGAAATTCAGGTACAACCTACACCGCCAATCCCAGAATCGCTCCAAATCCTAATACCTCAAGGGGAACGATTCTAATCCAATGGTTCCCAACCATATATTATACGAGTACCGCAATCATAAAGTGACTCTAATAGCATCACATTGCACCCATAATCTCTAGGGCTTCACGGTATAAATTTCAACTTTATATACTACTCCCATTCTATTTCAGGCGGTATATAAAACCATCTCACCAAGGTGCCCATACACCTTTCTAACTTGAGCACATCTGCACAACCATAGCGAACGTCCGACACGTAACACTCTTTCTAAATGAGGGTCTCCTTTCCTCGGTGTAATACTCACACATGGGTCCTCCCAACCCACGAAATACAATTTTCCTAATCTCGACGCCACTAACTCTACTAAACTTACATCCTACTAATGCTACAATCTAAGCGTTACCCTACCTACGTGAAACGATAGTCTAAATATGTCCCTAGTGCCCAAGGCCTCTCTCAACTTCCAACATTTTCTTGGTTTCATGCGTGGGTCGTCTCACAAAGAGAAATCCAGACAAGGAACCCTCCCGTTACACTACTCCCTCGCGTTGTCGGTCATCGAGATGTAACGGCCTAAGGCACACCAGTGGGACATCCTAAATCCTACCTCTCTAACCTACGAACATATTTCTACACTCCATCCTATCATCGGGCGCCTATTCTCTATCGAGATGCTACGATCATTTTACGCCACATACTTCTCCAAAATTTGCCTTTTCATTAAGGCCTGGTCATATGCCTCAAATCAATTTCTCTAAGTCCTACTCCACCCACCCACTTGTGGTGAGAGGACCACTTTAGTGCTTTTCCATAGCACAATATTTCCATAAGTATACCATCGTCACATGGCTCATAGTCTATAGTGGTTCATCCACACTATAAGACCTTTCCACAAAACCATCATCCTTGCATCCTATAACGTCTCTCCACTCCCGACGCCGTTAAGATTCATGTGTGGAGCGTCTCGCAAAGCGAAATCCAAACAAGGAACCCCTCCACACACTCCTACTTAACTTTGTCGGTCATGGAGGTCCGTTATTTCGAACATGCAACCGGGAAAATCCTATCCCCTTTCAACAAAAGGTGGTCTCAACTCCTATCTCTAACTAAGAGTCACCCCACCTAGCGCTCATAGTAATATTCAGTCCTCGCGTAAACCAATGATGAGCTTAATCCTACAGCTCAACCATAATCCTGCGGCCTTAAATCATATCTATAAGGTCTCCACGCACTCACATCATAATAATGAAACCTACGCTCATCGAAGTTCCATATATGCACATAATAAAGGCGAACTCAACCTGTATTCAGGTGAGATATCGCAACGATAACCCGTTCCACCCTGGAACTGCGGACACGATAGTCTTGCCATCCTTAGCATGCTATCGCTCCGATAAAACCATAACATCATACATCTATATACAAAATATAAACACCCGCCTCTATGGGGAATGAAGGAAAATAAATCTCCGCTACTGCGGAGAACACATAGGCATACATTATATAATGTTATCAATACCTCCACAAAGCTCAAATTACACACATGAGTCTAGGGCTATTAAATATCGCGACTTTATCCAGTCACACCAAATATACCTCCTTCATTGAGGTAAAACTCATAACAATAACCTTGCCCTGCTCCTTACATCCATCTTACTAGTCCTCTTAACTTCTTTGTTAAAAGGAAATTCCTTATTTTAACAAATTCCCCGGGTGGATGTCAACCAACGGGGGCATATAAACACACCCACATTCTCCGTAAGTGTTAGCAACACTTTTCTAATGAGCCCATCATTCCACTGAATGACTCTTTCTTTGTTGTACCTACCTCACCTCGGCACAGGGTTAGCTTCTCCATATCACCCTTTATCCACTGTCGGTCTCTGGCCGATCCTTATGTGAATAATTCAAAAACTGCCTTCTCTTCCTACTTCTACTGAATCATGGGGACTCACGGTTAAAACTATCCGCAGGATCCCTTTCGAACTCTTATTGTCACAGGGAAATTTAACTTTAGTACCACTCTTCACCCCAACGGTACTTGGATGCTTATAACTACTATACTTTAGTACTCGTTTCAACCATCCTTAATAATTTCCATAAGGGGAGTGACCTCTAAGGCGGTCCTAGTTCCCCAACTTCTATCAGTCGCCCCAGCTAAGTCTCTGCTGTCCTCCTCACGGCCCTCCTTGGTCGCCCTTCCTCGATCGGCACACGATCATAGAACGAGCGCACAAAAGATTTACATAATCTTATACTATAGCAGGAGAACGAAATCTCACAAGAAAAAACAACAATCCTAATCCTGAGGCTCTATATCAAATCGAGAGCAACGCTGAAAGCGTAGTACGTCCGCACAGATTCCTAAGGACACTAGAACCTGATGCTCTGATACCATCTGTGACACCCCGCCTAATAAAATACCGGGTGATCACTCCTATATCAAATTATGATAGGAGTCTCATATGGATAATTCTTAGCATCACTGTCGAAAATCCATTTAATTACTAATAACCTATTAGACCGGTGTCAAAATTTTACTTAACTACTCTTTTTAACAATTACAAAATTAAAACATCCACACAGTATGCGTAAATGAAACTGAAATAAAATAAAATAACCGAACACTCGGTCAAAATATACGACCATATCGAATGATGTGCTAAAGGAATAAATAAAAGCAATTAGGCCATTGTCCCGAATGTTTATACAGTACCTCCTATCTAGAGTGCAAGAATAGAAGTGTCTATCGAAAGTTTGCACGCATCCACAGCTGCTGAAGCCGGCGTCCGAATCGAAAGAAGTGCCATCCAGGCATCCCTGTGTCTGGACACCTATATATATATATATAGCAAGAAAGGAAAAGTAGATAAACGGGTTAGAGCCCGAGTTTGAAAATATTTTTCAAGTGCATAAATGCTTTATTTATTTTTTTGAAAAAGGTTTTTTCATATTTAAGTTTGGTATCGTACTCCCATGAGATACCCCTCACCTCTCCTCTAACAGTGCACACCTAACGCATCCTAACAAATACCCTAGTCAAGCTATCCCACCAAACTAGTCTGATGTACCCGTCTACTAGGAACCTATCCATCCCGAGTACTAAGGGCTAAACTTCCCTCCATTCTCAACACTGCACTAAGTTCGTGCGTGGGGTGTCTCGCGAAGCGAAATCCAAACAAGGAACCCCCCCCGATACACTACTACTTGGCAGGGTTAATGGTAGAGATCCATCAGGCATATAGCACAAAACTAAAGTATAAATATATACTTACATATTAACATATCACATTCATTTTTTATACGTTTTACCATATACATCCGGATAATATCTCCCAGACTGAGGTTTACCTTATATTCTTCTTTATAATACACATCCGGATCTATCTCCCGGACTGAGGTGTATTTTATACTCATTTTAAAACATTCTATTTCCCTTCTTATATCCAGGAAATACATTTAAAAGACAATTCATTATCATGAATTGCTTTAACACATCATATAACTTTTTAAAAGCCAGTTTTATTATCATAAAAATGCTTTTACGTTTTATGATATCCCATTTCCTTTCTTATATCCAGGAAATGTATTCAAAGCCATTTTTATTATCATAAAAATGCTTTGATCATATCACATGCTACCATTTCCCTTCTTCCATCCCGGAAATGTATCCGAAACCAAATCATTTATCCCACTTCCCTTCTTATATCCAAGAAATGTATTCAAAACCAATCCATTATCATGAATTGCTTTAACAAATCTAAGACCGTCCCTCTGAGTTTCCCCACTGGACGCGCCCCTAAATGGCTATCATCTTCCAGGGCCTATCAAACAAGACAACCTGGGAACCTACCAACGTCGGGAAGCGGCCATATGCCTGCGGGAGAGTCATGACCACACCCAGAATCACCTCACCAGCGCAGTAAAACATATAATCACTCATATGGCCTAGGACTATATCCACCCTGCATTCATTAGTCACGGGGCATCACCATACGCACACAACTTCCCTTATGATAGCGATTTAGGGAGGTGTGTAACCATAATTTATTAATTATGAAAAATCATTTCTTTTCCATTTTGAAAACATTTATTTTTACATTTTCAAAATTATTTACCTCATATCATATATATACTTTTTTAACCACATAGTATATACATATACCATATATTCCTCCTCGAATATATATATATATATATATATATATATGGCCATAATTTCCAATCTCATCTAACGATGACCACTAGCCCACCAATTCCATCCTAATCACGTTCTAGGATGTTCTCAATTTTTATCTGGCCCCTATTCATTCTATCCGCATCAATATATCCATACATACCCTCCGAAGGATTTTCCTGAATGTCTCTTGTTCCAAAATATTAATTAAGTCCATACCCTGGACCATACTCTAAATTAATCTGAGGTTTACTTATCCTCCTCCAATCATCATCTAGGAGTCCTAACATCCCATTTAAAAACTCCTATAATAATCTCCAAAACCATAATTTAAGTCTCCCTAGTCTTAAAAGGAGAACACCTCAAAATTTTGCCAAGATCGAATCGATTCGGCCTGTCCGAATCGATTCGCTGGCCACCGAATTAATTCTCCCTGTCCGAATCGATTCAAAATGGTTCTACTTTCAAACTGTCTCTTACCGAATCGATTCGGCCTGTCCGAATCGATTCGGCTGGTCCGAAATTCCCAAATCTGCTTAGAGTTTTATATATAACCCAAAACCCAAAATTTAATCCACTCATATTTATTCCTACAAACCCAAAGTTTTCATCTCTCCTCAAGTCCTTTAGAGGTCCCAACACTCTATTTGAGAACCCCTGATTTTTATCTCCAAATAATTCTAGCCTTAATTTCTGACTAACTATTTCGATCTTGGATAACTTTTCGTAGAAAAATCACTATAAATCCAAACAAAATCAGAAAAATACCCGGTCAGGGCCCACGCGACCGTATCGAAAAGATCTAAAATTTTCGTTTTTTGACCAAGAGCTGAATCGATTCGCCCTGGTCGAATTGTTTCGGTTAAGGCGCAGGTCACTATTCATCGTCTTCTCCGAGACGGTTTCGGCCATTAAAACTTCTCCCAAGCTTTTGTCGCCTCACCCAACGTCCTACAACCACAACCAACTACAAATTCACATATATTAAGGGTTCTAAACATCCTAGAACCCTAAACCACCAATTTATTTCGATTAATTTCTAAGTTTCTCTAATTTTAAAATTTTAGGGGTTTATTCATTTTATCTCCTGAAAACCCATTTTATCCACGAAAGCCCAACCCAAAATCGTTAGGGTTTATTTATACCAAACTACGGTATGAGATATTTATGCAAAAAAATAAATAAAGCAAGTAAACACTTGCCTCATGGATAAAATCTGACGACCTCGAGTCGAATCCCGCGAAGGTTGGCCGGAATCTCCCCTTTTCTTCCTCTTTTCTTCCTCCTCTCTCTCTTCACTCTCTTCTCTTTATTTTCCTTCTCTTTTTCTCCCTCTCTCCCTCTTTATATAGAGAGAAAAGGGTTTTAACCCTTAAAACCCCAAAAACGACTCGTTTACTCAATTACGAGCCCGTTTAACTCTAAAATTACTCGGAACTCAATTTTGACAACCGGATACTCTTTTCCGACTATCTCGGCCATTTTAAGACTCATGGCACAGTCGAAATTCCCATCCGAGGTACTTGACCCCAACTCACTATTTCAACCCCTCACGACTTAATGGGAGTTTTCCCATTTAAATCTCACCTCGCGTCGCTTTACTCAACGGCGACATATAATTAAAATACCTCGACATATTTACTTAGCCCCAAAAGTAAATATATCACCTATCAATAATCATTTAATCCTCGAAAATCTCAAAAACTACTATTCCGGGAAAATCTCCAAATTCCAATTTATACTTAATTATGGAATTTAATTGTCTCCAAAAGGACGGGTTGTTACATTCATGTCATTAGTTATGTTATGTATTTGCTTGTGTACGTTTTTAGTTAGAGTATCAGTTTAGTTTGTCTCAGAATTGGCCAAAGGGGGAGATTGAAAAAAAAAACTAATTTGATTTGTCTCAATTTTGTGACAAACTCATTATCTCTCTCTTTTCTTATCTTGCATTTTAATCTTGGCTAAAAATAATTTTTATAATGTTAAAACCGAATATAATTTTTTTAATTGGTTAATATTTAAACTATTTTTTGTAATTATACACTCTATATGAATTTTAACTCAGTTATTTTTCATGATGTAATTTATTAGTTTTATTATTTTTCTGAATTTATAAAATAATTTTGTTATATTCTTATAATTTTTTCTAGATTTTAAAATGTTAAATTTAACATTTGTTATTATTTAAACAAACAAAATTTAACAACAATGAAACGGCAGTGTTTCATGTGTTTCATGTGTTCTGTGTCAATCCGATTGAGACTATTTTGGGCCAATGGGTAAGTGGCGGTTGACACACAATTTCATTAGGCGTGCGTCTGTTTTGGCTTATGCACGCTGAAGATATTGTATGAGTAATATTGACTAAATTTCCCTTACTCTTGTGCTGGCGTCTTATGCATGTACCCCTGAAATATCCACTTTTATGTGTTGCCATCTTTACCCCTCGACTGCCATGGCCTTTTACCAATTTACCCTTTTGTTTTGGGGATTTACCATTGTACCAATCGATGGTTTCTTGAGCCTATAAATAAGAGGCTTGGGGTATTGAAAAATTTATAGTTCTTTATTTTCTGAGAGTGCGCTAGCTCGATCTTAATGGAATATTTATATAATTAAATATCAAATCACACACAAAACAAAATTTTATCTTTTTATCCTTAGCATACATCTAGGTAATAAAACAGATAAATTAAATTATGCATTCGACAAAGGCAAATTAAGGAAAAACAACTTTCAAGTAAAATATTTTTTCATTTAACACTTTAAAGAGTTTACAAGACTATCGACTTACATACTACATGATAACCACCACAAGTATAATGCGCAATGCCTTAGGAAATCTCTAAAGAATATGACTCCGTCCAGAGCCATCCACATGCGGCCTTCCACGCTCGGTATCCACTTATCAGCCTATTTGTTCACCAATGTACCATCGAGAATCACAATTGTCTACCGTAAAGAAACTCTCTCAATAAGATTTGTGTATGCAAGGATACAAACTAAAGGGTTTACTCTGATGCACTCAAAAATATTTTCTAAACTTAAAAGGTTGAAAGCTTTTACAAAAGATGTGCAGTAACAGTTCTATAAAAAGTCTTAACAAAAATGAACACGAAACAGGTATTTATATAACGTTTACAAATTTCGAGATGGAGACTCATTCGAATGAATTTTGAAGCTCGTTCAAACAAGAATGGCAATTTGTTTGAACGAAATAAATCTCTTTCGAACCATTCAGCAATCTCATTTGAACGAAGTTCAAATGACCCAAAACAGCATGCCCTCGTTCGAAGCTCAATCAAAGTAAACTCCAAACGAGACTTCGATTGAAAATGGAAACTCGTTAGAGAACAAGAATACCATCTCATTTGAACGAGATACGAACTATGAAAATTTTTTAAATAAAGAAAAAATGACCTCATTTTTTAGAAAAAAATCATGTGTCCAGTTTTAATAAAAATAAAAATCCCAAAATAAATTCAAGGAATTAATATAAACCTAATAGCATTATACTTTCATAGTGTGGAGATCCTTAAAAGTTTGAGATATTGGATATTCGAATCTTCGTGACAGCTCGAGTTGAATGGTAGCGGGGTGTCTCATGTAACTCCAAAAATCTGAACATAAGTTGTTAATAATAAGTTACCCAATAAAACCTGACAACTCTTCACGTAAGGTTTATGACAACTAAAAAAAAATCTTCTCATATTGAAGCAGATAATGCAAACATCCTTCTTCGCTTCCATTATCAATCTCTGTAGGTATGGAAAGAGAAAGCAATTGAATTTCTCCTCATAATGGCGACCACATGGTCACGCAAATGAGGTCTTCAAATACATGCTTCAATGCCATTACAGATGGTGAGTAAAATCATTTCCACTCGATCCATATGCTAAGTACTTTGGAAGGTCTTAAGACGAAAGGTTCCTAGCTCCCGATCTAAGTCAACCTCATGTGTGGGACATCTCACAAAGTAAATACAAATAAGGAACCATCTTAATATATTCGGTCTTATTCGAATCTTTCATCGATAACAATGGTACAAAACTACCTAAGAGGTTGTAATTATACAGAGTACAAATCCTAAACTATAAATATCTAAAGTAATCAGAGAACACAACACGAAAAGGCAACGGATGCACTCCCGACCCTAGGAAAATAGAACTTGAATGCTTCGATTTTAAATAAAATTCGTAAATAGATTGATCAGGCCTAATATAAACTCATGAGAATCAAACAATTGAAATTTATTTTAAGCATTATTGTAATAAAAACTAAATGAGTAAAATAAATAACTGAAACACATAATAGGTGAACCACATAACTCTGATACAAAACCAACCAATAGTATTAGTACCATCACGTAACTACAATTTTATCAACATAAATCAAACTATTAGAATGGTCTCAGGGTCGAGGCGACACAGTTGCCTATGTCCTGAGAAGTAAAGTCATTACTAACGTTAATAACAACTCTACGAAGTATAAGAATATAACTGAGTTTAGGTTACAATAAACTACGCATCTTTTTCTCAAATTTAAATTTCTTTTAAGTTATCCAAGCCTAAAACAAGCCTATATATCACATGCGTCTAATCGCAAGTCCATATTTTCCAATGATTGAGTCTTATTAATCTTAATGGTCTTACGCTTGCCAATTCTGATTTTAATCGTCTTATACATCTTGTATAATATCTCATTAGTATTATTCTCTACTTAATCATATCACACATATCAATTGTATAATATCTCAATAAAAGTATTCGTTACATCTACATCCACATAATACATGTATGGTCCAGAACCCATACCTCATACAAGAGCCCTTCTTAAGCTTGCATATAATAAAGGAATATCCTACCACCTTCGGGGATCGCTCGTGCATACTAGGCATAGTTATAGGATGTCCTACACATATAAACATCAAATCATCTCCAAATGGATAATCACTATGCCTTCACTACCAGTCAGATAGCCCCATATGCAAAATTGTATGAAAGGATCAGCCCGAGCATCTTACTCCATGTACAATGGGAATTTCAGCACGTAGTGTCCGGGGTAATCATAACCAAGGTAAACCCGTCTCATCGCATTAGGGTACCCACTTAATCATTGCCACTCAATCAAGGCAAAACCGCCTTTCACATTGGGTACCAACGAATCATCGTCGCCTGTGCCCAATACAGATATCCCCTTTAGTATGTACCCCACAAGTACACACGCCCGGTATGTTGCATATAATACACAAAGCACATAAGCCTAATACATATAAAGGTTAAAAATTTGTCATCTAAAAGTACTAACTTAATTAACTTCTATTAATTAAGATATTCTCCATATTAACTGGGTCAAAACATATTTAGATTACAAGACTTAAATCAAATGTATTAACTTAATTAACCTCTATTGATTAAGATTATTCTCCATATTAATCGATTCAAAACATATTTAGATTGCAAATCTTAAATCAACTATATTAACTTAATTAACCTTTATTAATTAAATTTATTCTCAAAATTAATAGAGTCAAAACTCTTATAAGACTAGCAGCTATCCAATCCAAATCATTAAACTTCACAATATAAAATAACAATACATTTGATGACTCTCGGACCTACACGCACATAATACTTATAAATAGTAATCCTAATCACATCAAGGGTACTAAGTCTTAGTTTAACATTACTTAATTTCATAAGTCTCATTTAGTTAGTAATTTCACTTCAACCTAAATCTTAACATTGATCCCTCTTAGTAAAATATTCATAATAAATTTAATAAAAAGCTAAAAGATACAAAACCAGCGCCCATGCATTTGTAATTAAATTTTCCACAATTTTGTCTCATCGATCGATCTTCTGGGTCAATCGATCGATGATACCTGTGCAAATACTCATTTTTTTACCTGTAAGTTTTGACCTTAAAATCCTCCATTGACGAACTCCCAAGCTCCTAAATCATTACAAAACCCAACTATATTCAGATATAAGTGTTTCACCATCACTCCTAACCAATATCTATGGTTTTCATGTGATAAGATTTAATGGTATAAATTCTCATATCGATCAAGGGCCCTAGAATTTAATGTTTGATCAATTTGGCTCAAATTAACTATTAATTCGTGAAATCACTAGGGGCATTTTAATAAACTAACACACTATAATATAGTTCTAATAATTTAACATCAATTCTACTCAATTTCATAAGGATTCATATTAATTTTATATCAAACTGTGGGTACCTCGTCCATTTTTGTAACTCCAAAGCCTCAACAACAGTTAGTTAGCAACGACCCATCTTGTTCCTAAAATCTCTCATGAGATATTCTAGGGATAGTGGATTAACGTGGGAGTGCACAACACCCGCACTCTCTAAAGTTTACCTGTATATATTATATCCCTGGCCCGGGGCAAAGGGTAAGTAACAAAAATATACTCCTATGGAGAAAAGAGAAATACAAGCCGAGAGCACCACCGTGGACGTAGGCAATTTGTCGAACCATGTACATCTTGTGTTGTGTTTGATTATGATTATTCTTATTATTGTCCTCTATTTTTTTGGTGATTGCATTTACTTATAATTCATTTTGAGATTTCTTGTCACCACAATTGGCGTAGTCTGTGGGAAGCGGTTGTTCTTCCTTTAAGAAAGATTTTACCAATAAGAACCTAGCATGTCTGATCACAGCAGTAATGCCCCTCAAGAGGGGGATATTCAATAGAAACCTATCCCTCATAGGGTTAGATCTTAAGTTCGTCTCTCAAACCTAAGGCTTCGCCTAGAATAGAAAGCCTCGGAAGAAACCCAAGGGCCAGCTAAGTCTACATAAGTTTCCAGGTTGATCGACGCCTATGAGGTCAGGCTCCAAGAGCAGGAGGAGGCTACTCACAAGCAGGAAGCCGAAAATGCTCGCCTCAAGAGGAGACTAGAGAGGATGGAGAGAAAACTTCATCGTAATACGAGACAACATCATTATTGAACTCCTAGCCCTTAGGCGAGCAGATCTCGCAGCCGAGGAGGGAGCCCAAGGCATGGATCTCAAATAATTAAGGGACACGGGTCAAGTGATGATTGGTTCGAGCAATAATAACTAGCTCATCGTTATAGGAGCCCAGGTCGAAGGAATGACGATATACAAAACTTGGTCCGAAGAGAGATGGAACAACACCTAGAACATCGGGGTTCCAGATCAATAAGAGAGATAGCCAGGCGAGCTCTCAGGACCCAGATGAAGTCCCTTTTTTCAAGGGAAATAGAAGAAAGGGAGACCCCCAAGAAGTTCGTAATGCCCAGGTTAAATATTTACAATGGAAAGACTAATCCCATCGACCATGTCAGACAGTACAGGCAAGCCATGACCCTTTGGAACAAAAAGAAAGCACTAATGTACCAAATTTTCCTGTCGATCTTATACGACGTGGCCCAAAAGTGGTTTGAGAAACTCCCCCACATAACTATTAAGAACTTTGAGTCCCTGAAAGAGCTCTTTACATCTCTCTTCATTACCAGCAGCTCCTATCCGAAAGGGATGGATTCTTTGTTGATAATGAAGAAAAATCCCTAGGAGAACCTCAGAGACTATGCGAAGAGGTATTGGGAGGTATTCAACGAGGTCGAGAACTGCTCGAAGCAGGTCGTCGTTGCATCCTTTAAGATTGGATTACCCAACTCTTGCCTCTTGCACCAGTCCATCACTAAAAAGGAGGCCACAACCATCGACGACTTGATGGCTCATATTGAAAAATATGCCAAAGTCAAAGATGTGACCCATGTCAGTACAGGAGAAAATGGTCGCGCCAAAGTTACCGGTAAGGGGAGCGACAGGAATGAGGGTCAAAAGAAAGGGAGTAAGAATGGGGGAAAGAATGGCCCCAAGAATGGAATCAAGAATGATGCCTCGAAGGCATTTCAAATAGCAAATACAGTTTTCAGAGAACCGATCTACAAGATTCTAGCAAAAATCAAGGATGAGCCATTCATCAAGTGGCCTAAGAAGATGGGCGGAGACCCTTCCAAGCGGAACAACGCACTGAGATGTGCTTTCCATAAGGAGGGATGTCACAAAACTTAACACTGCAAAACCCTCAAGTCCCACCTTAAAGAGTTGGCTCAAGCTGGACACTTGAGTGAATTCATGGAGAAAAAGTGGAGAAGGTAGCTGCCAATAGAGATCAAAGGCCCGATAACTTGCGCAATGACCCATCCTGTTCCTAAAATATCTCATGAGATATAATAGGGATAGTGGGCTAATGTGGGAGTTCCCAACACCCCCACTCTCCGAAGTTTACCTGTATATATTATATCCCTGACCCGGGGCAAAGGGTATGTAACAAAAAAATACTCCTCTGGAGAAAAGATAAATACAAACCGAGAGCACCACCGTGGACGTAGGCAATTTGTCGAACCACGTACATCTTATGTTATGTGTGATTGTGATTATTCTTATTCTTGTCCTCTATTTTTCTTGTGATTGCATTTACTTATAATTCGTGTTGAGATTTCTTGTCACCACACATACTATGAACATGAATAGTAACATAACTCAATCAATTGGATAATTTTTTAAATTAGAAATTTAATTAGTTAAATCATATTTTGTTGCAATTATCTTTAGATTTCAATACATAATTATATTCTAACACCAAAAACAATCATATTCATTAATAAAATAAACTTGCCTCAAGGTGAATTCCAAGCTCAATGCCCCAATTCTTCTTCTCCAAGTTTTCTCCTTCTATCTAGTCTATAAGTTTTCTCTCTAAAGGTATAATATGTGTTTCGGCTAAGTTTAACCACTCTAATAACCTAGAATCAACGAAATTAGGATTAGGCCTAATCTAAACCCCAACCAAATGAGCTCAATTACAATTCTAAACGGTACAAAACCTAGCCCAAGTCATATACTAACCCATGGACTTAAAACGCAACACTAATTCATAATCTGAAATTATACAAGTCCCAGAAGTAAATCTAAACTACCATACTGAACATCTTAATCCGCTACACGATACAAGTCCAAATTCGATGACTAAATTATTTTTTAAATAATTATTAATTCATTACCATGTATTAAGTCTGATTCCAATTTCCAATAAAAATATATACACATATCCTATATGAAATATAACAATTATAACTAGTGACATCACAATTACAACGGATAATTAAAATTTCACAATTTAATTAATTTAACTATGCGTTAAAATGACGATACAAAAAAAGAGAGAAATCTGAAACCTGGTGAAATGAAAAATTAATTAGGGGACAAATGATTTTGGAATCTTTTTATCTTCAACCGTCAAACGTGTGTGAAGAGGCATCACCTCGTTTAGAGCATATCTCTCCCGCGCCCCGAATTTTATGCTTCTTTACCATAATGACTTGATAACCCTAATCCTAGGGATTACATAAGAGAGTAACTCTATCAATAAGTTCCCACTTAAAAGAACAGGGATATGTGTCATGTTAATGAAGTTCGAATAAAGTAATCCCCATGTGCCTTAATTATTAGCATGATTAGGTTAACTAGGCCAAAAGCTCAAATGACCTAATTTTGGGGGTCCTTTAAGGGAAGTTATACCGACTTAGACCACATAGCATAAAATTGTCAAGGATTCCCAAAATGACCCTAGAAATTAGTTGGCCACCAACTCAATAGAAGTCGACCAAGGTTAGACTCCTTCGGGAGATATTAAGTGTGGAAATATTATCCAACCTAATGGAAGAATCTAACAATTGTCCATCAGTCTTGATAAGTGATCTTATCTTGGATATAAGAACAAAAGACAAGCCGATTAGCAAAAATCTCGGGTTCAGATTCACTAGACCATATCATAACAGTATCCTAAGGCCATAGAGTCCAACATGACTCATTACATTTATGTTCTCTATAAATGTAACCAACACCCCTGGGAAAAGGGGCATGTAATCTTTGTTATCAAGAACTAATCAATGAAGAGAGAGAAAGAGAGAGAAATACCTTATGGATATAGGTACATTATCAAACCATGTATATTCCATGTGTGAAATGGTGATTTTCCTTTACTTCTCGGTTAAACTATGTTGAATTAATCATAATACTATTTTACCACCAATAATTGGCGTCGTTTATGGGAATGGGTTTCCTTTTTTCAACCAAGCAGAGCCAATAATTATCCATGTCTCACTTGCACAACCCTCGTTTTATGTTTAAAAAAAACCATCAAAATGATTAAAATGAACCTCCGGCACCTAAAGTGGGGTCTCAGGTCCATCCTAACAAGATTCATAACACTCCCAACTTGCGTTATCATCCTTGGGGATAGAAGAGAACAACCAAATTTAATAAAAAAAAATCACGGCTTGTAGATGTGTATGAACGGTGACTCCATTAATAAGAGGAGGCCACACTCCATAAACAGGAAGAGAATGCTTGTTTTTAACATTTCCTGAAAAGAATGGAGAAATATATCCATGGGAACAAGCGTATATGCTACGCCTGAACCCTAGTCCTCAGTTGAGCAAAACTCGCATATGAGGAAGGAGTTCGCAGCGTGATCAGGAATGCACCGAGCACAGGATCTCGTTAGCGAGATGAGATTAGGAAGGGGGTCATTGCAAGACAGATCTTTGTGATATTATCCAGTGAGAGATGGGTGAGCATCCGGATCATCGTGAAGACAAATCTACCAAGGAACTTCTCAAAAGTTCCCTCATCAATCAAATGAAGTCCCATTTATCAAGGGAAATTGAGGAACCGGGGCCTCCTAAGAAGTTCACCACTCCCAGATTCAAGATTTACGATGGAAAGATTGATGTGATCAATCATGTTTACTAGTACCATTATGTAATGACTCTCTGTAACAACAATGAAACCCTCGTGATATCCCTTCTAGTTTGAGGGATATTGCACAAAAGTGGTTTTATAAATTCCATCATAGGTCGGTCACTAACTTCAGAAAGCTCACAAAAGATTTCATGACCAAGTCATAACTAGAAGCTCTCATCCCAAGTTATAGACTCACTACCAATATGAGTAAGAAGCCCTAGGAAACTTTTAAGTTACAATGAAGTGAAGGACTTATCTAAGAAAGTTATCGTGTCTTCTTTTAATATCATTCTGTCAAGAAACTTCATGATACACCAATCTCTCATAAAGAATGAGTCCATTACCATCGACAACCTGATGTCCAAGATTACAAAGGATGCAGAAGTGGAAAATATGGTAGTTTGCAACTAATGTGACAATAGTCAGACAAAGTCAACCATAAACGGAGACAAAGATAACGCTCCCAAGAAGGGAAAGAGTCATTATGGAGGGTCCAAAAGTAATGATAAGACATACCCTACCAAGGCCCACCAGGAAATCAGCATTATTTTTAAGGAGCCGATCTATAAAATTTTGAGTAAGATTAAGGATCAGTAATTTTTCAAATGTTTAAGGAAGATAGCAGGGGATCCGTCGAAAAAAACACTTCCCTAAGATGTTCCTATCACAAGGACAACGGGCACAAAATTTGAAATACAAAGTGATCAAGTCACGCTTTGAGGAGTTGGCCCAAAAAATCCATCTAGATGACTATATGGAAAAGAAGGGCGCAAAGGCCAGCATGGAGCACAACCAAAAACCTAAAAATGTCCTAGATGATGACGATGTGGGACACGAGTTTGTATTCATCCCTCAGTTAATGTTGTTCTATGAGCTTCAATGAGAGCTTGAATTAGAAAGATTAATAAGTATGCACACAACTTATTATCACATCCTGATATATATATATATATATATATATATATATATATATATATATATATATATATATATATTATCACAATCTATGAGAGCTTCTATGAGAGCTTCTATGAGAGCCAAAGTCCAAACTAGATTTTAAGTCAATGTTGTTCGAATTGAATTGAAGAAAGTTACTACAGTCATAGAAGCTTTCTAAATTGACCCTGTTAAGACCTCAGCAGGCAAGCTGCGTCAACCCAAAAATGTTGACTATAACAAGCATATATTCTTCGCCGAGGAAAAACTTGTCGAAGTCAGGACTCTGCATCATGAAGTTCTAGTCACTCTCAAGATTGTAAATCGAGATATGGGCAAGCACTCAACCAGGGGAGATCTTCAGAGTTCATGTACTTAAAACTGTTGAACAAGATTAACCTCAAGATGGAAGATATGAAAGAAGCGACTATCCCTTTGGTCGGCTTCACTGTACAATGACTATGTCACTAGAGAAGATAGTTTTTTCGGTGCGAATTAGGATTATCTTGAAGTTAATCTAGTTGGGGACATTGAGCCACCATAAAACGTTATCATTAGACAAGGGTGGTTTCACTCCATAAAGGATATCCCTTCCACTTATCACTAGAAGCTCAGATGGATCACTGACATGGGCATAATGGAGATAAGGGGAAACCAGGTCGTTGCTCGATATTGATTTATCACTGCCATCGGGCCTAAATAAGAAAAGAAAAAGGGAAAAGTGGTCGTGAATGAGGATATAGAAGATGAGGCTACCTGGTCCAAGTAGCAACTAAAGTATGGCAGACTAGGGGTAGACAAAATAAGGGCGGCCCTTGTAGATAGAGTCGTATAAACATTATAAGGAATAATATTCGACGACTCATAACCAGAGAAGAAATTCCTAATTAGAAGCTAACTTACTAATCACAAAAAGAAAGAAATGATCTCTTTGCATAAAAATAATTGAGATATATTTTCTTGGAAACCTTATGATATGCCTGAGATTGATCCTGAAGTCATGTGCCATCCACTCCATATGGACCCAACAATCCCATCGATTATACAAAAGGCATGCCGAACAACCCTAAAGAATGTAAAGGTTATGGAAGAAGATGTGCAGAAACTTCAGGAGGAAAGGTCCATGAAACAAGTTTAATTACCCTAGTGGATCTCTAACCAAGTGGTTGTCAAAAAGAGTAATGGAACGTGGAGAGTCTGCATAGACTTAACTTACCTTAACAAAATTTATCCCAAAGAAAGTTTCCCACTGCTAAAAATTGACCATTTAGTCAAAGCTAAATCCATCCACGAATGCATGAGTTTCCTAGATGCATACTTAGGGTATCATGAGCTCCCTTTGTTCGGTCCTGAGGAAAATACCTTATTCATTACTACCATTATCTTGTACTGCTATGTGGTTATGTCATATGGACTCAAGAATACAAGAGTGACTTACCAACGATTGATGACCAAGATGTTCAAACTCCAGCTGGGTAACACAATGGAGGACTATATAAATAATGTGCTCGTGAAAATCAAACATAAAGGAGATCATCCGCAGGACTTGGTGAAAATGTTCAAGGTCTTGAGCTACATGATAAAACTCAACGCTACCAAATGTTCCTTTGGAGTACTGTCTCAGACGTTCCTGGGCTACCTGGTCAGCCTAAGGGGGATCGATGCAAACCCCAGGCAAATAAAGGTAATCAATAATGCCCAACCACCAAAGATAGTAAGGCATGTTCAGAAGTTGATCGAAATATTAGCAGCGCTTAACTGCTTCATTTCTAAATCCTTAGAGAAATATCAACCATTCATTCATCTCTTAAAGAAGGATAAGGGCCTAACCTAGAATGGTGAATGCTCAAAATCACTTGAGAAAACCAAGTTTTATTTAAGCCAACGGCCTCTACTTATGACCCCAAATCTAAGAGATCCAATTTATCTATATCTTGCGATGTTCGACCACATAGTTAGCTTGGAGTTAATGAGAGAAAATAAAGAGCACCAAACCTTGATTTATTATGTTAGCATGACGTTACTAAAGGTTGATACATGCTACCTTCCAATGGAACTGCTAGCTTACTCCTTAGTAATTTCTTCGTGTAAGTAAAAGCACTATTTGGAAGCCATTCAGCTAAAGTCATCACCTCATTTCCACTCAAGGTAGTCCTTAGAAAGGATAACCTCTTCGGACGAATGTCCAAATGGTCGTTGGAACTACGGAAGTTAAATATCCATTATCAATCAAGAACTGCAATCAAAGGGCAGTTGTTAGGAGATTTAATTATTGAGTTCAGCAAAGGACAGGAGCCGGGTGAAGGGGAACACATCATTCAAGTTGAGAAGCTTGACCAGCTCAACAAGTGGACACTCTATGTTGAAAGTGATTCCAACTCAAAAGGGTTATAAATCATCTCACAAGGGCACCCATAAGCCCTCACATTTTTTCCCATGTCCTCTTATCTCGGTCGATTTTAAAATCAGCTAACCAGGACGCCCATACACCCTATAATCCACACATATTAACGTGAACATCACTTGCATTTCACACGTAATCATGTTTTCATCGCATTCACAGCGTGGCTATCATACTTGGATATTTTCAATCACCCCATAAATCAAAATTTCAATTTTCATTAACATCTTTCCACCCTTCAACTTACGGTGAAAAGAAGAAAAAATTTCAGTGATCTCTCATGGCACTAACAACTCCACTATCCTTATATCAGAATATAACTTTCAACTCACAATTATAACTAGATACTTATATAATAACCGAGGCACCAGACTCGTGGACTAAAGACCAAACATCTCCCCACTTCCAACGATGCGCTAAGTTTCATGTGTGGGACGTCTCGCAAAGCGAAATTCAAATAAGGAACCCCCCACCCGATACACTACTACCTAGCATTGTCGAAACATTAAAATCCGTTAGGCCCTCAGTCCATAGAATGTACCCTTAAACACTTGTATCTTGACACAATAGTATACTCGTCCACTATATGTTATACAAAACCACTTGTATCACGGCGCTCTTACTATCACTAGTTACTTAGCGCAAATAAATCACGATCTATGTCTCTCAGCTCGATAAAAGCCAACATACCTTGAATCACATCAGTAAACATCCCTATTCATTGCGATCATATATAATCAGACAACATATACACAAAAGTATACTACAGAATATATCATAACGTATATACACATATATATAGGCTCATCTCGTCAAAGGGAGACACCGAATCCCAATAATTTTATCCATCTACTAATACTAAGAACAATAATCCACAATGTCCTAAGGTCTAAAATCTCTCAGCTCTCGACATTTGTTGCTTTCATGCATGGGAAGTCTCGCAAAGCAAAATCCAAACAAGGAACCCTCTCGATACACTACTACGCAGCTCTGTCGATTATTGAGATCTATTAGTCCATAACCTAGGTCTAATAATGTGTTTAAATGAATATAAATAATATCCAGGATAACATCATACTCGTACAACACATCACTAAACAACAGGAAATACATACACATATTAATTTTATCTATATAGCCACTAAACTCGTCTGACACGCGAATCTAGAGCTAATCAAAATAGTGTGACTCGCTCAGGTCACATAAAGCATACCTCATTCACCCGAGAATAAAACTCATATTCATATCTTTCCAATCATCTTGGTTGCTTAAATGGTTCTCGAACATAACATACTTGTCCGAACCAAACCAAAAACTATCTTAATCATTGCCCCCACTAGGCACCAGACTCTTATCCCTCACTTTGGGAAAAATCAATGCATGTGGTCTTACCCCTATATGATATCTCTCCATATAATCCATTTATCTTCAGCTATGATAACCGTATTCGGGTTGTCCTTCTCGCGGATACCGGCAGCCTCAACCCTAAAGACTACCCTCGTTGTTCCCTTAGTTTTGCTGGTCCTAAGGAACACACTATTGACCACCACAACCCTGACTAAATTCACCATCTCTTGGTGAGAATTTAGCTATCTGAATCATTTGAATGGGTTCCCTGATGGGACTCCCCCTTGTGGTGCTTCACTAACACCGTTTCACCTAGACTTACTCTCCAACTAAATATTTCGATTCTATTAGCTCCCTTAAAAGAAGCATTAATATCTCCATTGTCAAAAATACAACATTGTCTCCACCTGCATCGACCATCAAAGCAGAATTTCCCACAAGTGCTGGCGACTATTCTTGTGAGTCCATCATCCAATTAAGGACGCTCTTCTCCATTGTACCTACACCATTCGTTAAACAATTCACCATATAAATAAATTCATTTTTACAAATGGACCTCCATCTGACCTTCCTGTGATGAGTTTAGAACAACTTTCACATCTCCTCCTGAACATCTGATGAAGGAATTTGCTGTGAAATCGTACCTAAGACCCTTCCATTAACACAACATTTCACTTTTTAAATATGGGGGTCTACTCCCACCAGTATAGCTTTGCTCTTATGAGCCAAGAAAATTTACCCCAAATTTTCACTCTCGTGTATACCACACTCCGCCATATGCCAAATCCTTTGGGTATCTTACATCCATTGGCTAAAACATACAATCTCCGTATTTTCTAAAATTACAACGGGTGGTCCTCTCCAAAGACCCATCTAACTCTTTTCCATTTTAACCACACTGGGTGAGTCTAGTTTGGCACCACTTCCTGCTACAGCGGTACATAAAAATAATATGTCGCACTCAAGCAATCCTTATAGTTCCATCTTCCCGAGCAATAATAGGGGTGACCTCAACTATGGTCATCGTCCCCAAAATATTCTTCAACTGAGCCTTGCCTCCTGCTGTCCTCACAACGGCCCTCACTGGTCATCCTCTGCATCATCAGCATACGAAGCACACCCCAATGCAAATAGGATTCCCTAATACATATGCATTATAGAAGGAGAACAAAATCTCACCATAGAACTCAATAATCCTAAACTTAGGGCTCTATATCAAATAAAAGGCAACGATGAAAACGTAGTACATCCGCAAAGATTCCTAAGGACTCTAGAGCCTGATGTTGTGATACCACCTGTGACACCTCGCCTAATAAAATATCGGGTGATCAGTCCTATATCAAATTAAACAGGAATCTCAAATGGTTTCATTCTCAGCATCACTGTTGAAAAATCAATTAATTACTAATAACCTATTAGGCCTGGCTTCAAATTCTAAATATTCTAATCTTTTTAAACTTAATGCACAACTAAAACCATTCACGCATGAATATAATCAACAAATGGAATAAATAAATAAATAAGCGATAACGCTCGATAAACATTTATTAAAACCAAATTGAATGCACATAAAATAAAATTATTGTAAATAAAATAAATGACATCAGTTGCGCAACATGCTTGATCATTACAATAGTACCTCCTATCTAGATCACAAGGATAGAAGCGTCTAAAATAATTTCTTTCCAACATCCACAGCTGCGGCATCATGTCCGACTCGAAAGAATAGTCATCCAGGCGTCCCTGTGTTTGGACACTTAAAAAGCATACATAGGGAAAGAAAAAGAAAAATAGATACCGGTTTTGAAAATCATTTTAGCAAGTGATTAATTTACCTTAATATTTAAAATATGTTATTCTCCATATTGAAACTCGTGTCGAATTCACATGAGCTACCCCTCACCTCTCATTTAACAGTGCGCACCTATCG
The DNA here is from genome assembly GCA_949130495.1 of Sambucus nigra. Lineage (NCBI taxonomy): Eukaryota > Viridiplantae > Streptophyta > Magnoliopsida > Dipsacales > Adoxaceae > Sambucus > Sambucus nigra. The sequence continues at coordinate 404,416,692 of OX422207.1, forward strand.
CATGTATTTTAAAACACCCTAGTTAAGCTACCCCGCCTAACTAATACCTCACAAAACTTTAGAGTCACCATATGCTATCTCATACCCCGAGTAGTATAAATATTCTAAGCTATCGAAGAGCTTATACATATAATCTCTCACTTAATTTATCCTTACCTTATGAATAACTTTCACTAGTTATTTACACTATTCACATTTTAGTGTTATCATCTCGCATATAATATTCTCATCATTATATACGTATATTACATTTTATATTCCGGATTTTATACTCCCGGATACCATAAATTAACTCACATTTCTTTCCTTGTTTTAGTCCACACACACACACACACACACACACACACATACACACATACACATCCTGATATCCATGCCTATCTCTCGTGGCATTAGCCTATAATCCCTAATATATCAATTCGTAAAAATTACTTAGTATACACACAACTTATTTTAATCCAATAAGTATTCATTCACTTATGATACAACTCTCAAATTTCTTATTTCTAATAGTAGCATATCACGTCAAGCTAGTATTCTTATATCATCCCATCCTCACCTTAGGATATGACTCATACATATTGGGCAAATGTATACTCCACCCATATATAATCATGATATATATATTCTACACGCATAAATATATTTGTACAAACCCGCCAAATAATTCCTCGAATGTCGTTCGTCCCAAACATTCCTAAATTCAAATCCTTGCCACTAATCTGAGACTTATACATCCCCCATTTACTCTTTTAGAGGTCCTTGCACTCTGGTTAGGATCCCCTAACATTTATCTCCGAAAGGAATTCGTCTCCAATCCTTTTTAGGCCAAGAAAAACCTTTCTGATTTTCTGTCAAAGTCGGATCGATCCGGTGGCGAAGAAAACAAACCGGTTCGATGATAAACAAACCGATCTGGTCCCTACAATTTTGGAAGTTTATCTTCTCCAACTCCGCAAATTCAATCTTAAAACTCGTCCAACTCAAACTCTAGGGTTTATAACATCACCTAACATCAATATATATATCTACACACTATAATTTACCCAACACACGAATTAATTTATGGGATTCATTCATTTATTCAAGAATTAAACCCTAATTCTTATTAAACCCACCATTTTCATTTCTTCCAATTTTCCCACTAAAGATTATACCATTAACATGGATTTTTGCTCATATTTCATGTAAGATTATCATCTCATCAAAATCATATGAAATCATTTCCCAAAAACCCATTTTGTGCAAGAATCCCAAACCCAAAATCTTATAGTTTTTACACCAACTATAATATGGATCACAAACACACCACAATAATTAAATCAAGTTAAGCACTTGCCTGGTTGGATAAATCTGACGATCTCGTACCGAAAATTGCCAAAGCTTCGCCCGAGTCTCCTCTTTTTCTCCCTTTTCTTCCTTATTTCTCTTCTTTCTTCTTTCTCTCTCTTTTCTCTCTTTTCTTTCTTTCTCTCGTGGCTTATAAGAGAGAAATGAGGGTTTATCCCTTATTAAACCCAAAATTGACTCGTATACACCAACGTGAGTCCCTACTAATCCAAAAAGTCCCCAGAATCCCAACATTACTCCCGGATACTCTTTTTTGACTATCTCGACCCTTTCGAGACCCACTATGAGCTCGATATTCCCATCCGATTCACTTATCAAAAATTCACGTCTTAAACCCAACACATCTCCACACGTATTTTCCACAAAAAATAACATCATCTGTCGCTTTTATTCACCTGTGACATGAAATATAATTAGCCCTTCTTATTTCATTTAAATTATCACATTATTAAATTACAACCACTCATGTAATTTAATTATCCATAAAAGTGCGAGGTATTACATTCCCCCCCCCCCCCCCCACACACACACACAATGGAATTTCGTCCTCGAAATTTGGATGAAACCAGTACCAAAGACTTTGGATCACAACCATAACACCTATTCTAGTAACAAATTCAAATCATACTAACATAAGGGTCGTTCCATTATATACCCACTCGGGGTACCCACTTGTCTAGAGGCTTACTCACTATAGCCCCATCTTTATAACAAGCTTGTTCAATTCTCTTCATGCCGATACACTCCATCAGTCATAAACTCTGACTTCAATAATGGCACATCACACATTGTGCTCTACCAATGACATATAAATAAGACGAGCCTATAGATCACTGGCTCTATTGCCTTAATATTATTGGAAAGACGCACATCACTAAGTGCCATCTTCCCGTGTCCAATCCCAACACAAATCTCCCATCCTAAGAGAAACCATAAAAACATCGGACCACTCCAATCAGTCCTTCAAATCTCGTTTCAAGGCGACGTACTCTTACGACGCTCAAAAGTAACCTCAACAGTTTGTGGTTAATGCCCCTCTCAACAACGGCTCTAAATCATGTTCGATCTAAAAGTCTATTTATTCGCTCACCTCTAAATGACCAGAGGGACAATAGCCAGGCTTTTCCACACAAAACCTTAATAGGCACCTTATCCACAACAAATAAGTACGAGTGGCTACACGCAACTCTACCAATCGGTAATTTCTTCTCCCAATTATCGTACCATTCTTTATTTCAATTACAAGTTAAGTCAGTTTTGGAAGTAGGCTAACCGCAGTGACTCCAGAATCGCATGCACACCACTTTACTAGTCATCAACCACCTCCCGTCTACTCATCGGGTCATAGGTGACGCGACTTGACCAAAACAAAACATTATCCCCACTTCTTCCCGAAAATCCCTATCGAAGGTGGGGTTCAAGGATCTCATCCTAACTTACAACCATATTAGGTGGCACCTCACACCGGTGCACTCCTCCTTTACTCGCCTGTCCGCTCATTCCGTCATTAGAACTGTTAGCTTGATATAAAAGTTCTAGTTGGCCATCCCGAACCAACCTATTTCAATCTGTAAGTGGTGCACCCGGAGACATTTAATTATGTATCACCAAACACCAACTTCCACTTATAACATCTCATATTAAGTGGTACTTATACTCCCCTTCTTCCCCGGGGTATACCAAGAGTTTCGTCCAGTGCACATTTTCGCCACAACGTGCACTTTTAGGCTCTTCATACCTTATTGACATCACCATTATATTTACGCGAAAGTCACCTTCAACATTCAACTGAGTTAGACTCCGCTCCAAGTTTCAAAATATTTATACATTTCCTCTTCTCAAGAGATATCCTTGTAGATGACTTCTCACAGTCTTTAACCCATCTCAGGTGCGCCAACTCTCATTGCACACATATACTTGGATTATCATCATTATCACACGACATTCGATATATCATACCATTTCGGCTTTATTTACGATTGCCCCATAGGAATATATTCCTCACATTTATTCCCACGTCCTCTTATCTCGAACGGTTTTGACATTAGCTAACCATGGATCCCATAAACCCTATAATCCGTGCATATTAATGTAAATATCACATATGTTTCACACGTAATACACATAATCATTATGCCCTCACATTCACAGCGTGGCTATCATACTTGGGTATTCTCAATCACCCCATAAATCAAAATTTCAATTCTTATTAACATCGTTCCACCCTTACACTTGCGGTAAAAAGAAGAAAATTTGCAGTGCTCTCTCATGGCACTACCGGCTCCACTGGCCTTATATCAGATTATGACTTTCAACTCACAGTTATAACTAGATACTTATATAATAACCAAGGTACCAGACTCATGGAATAAAGACCAAACATCTCCCCACTTCCAACGATGAGTTAAGTTTCATGCGTGGGACGTCTCGCAAAGCAAAATTCAAACAAGGAACCCCCTCGATAGACTACTACCTAGCATTATCGAAACATCGAAATCCGTTAGGCCCTCAGTCCATAGAAGGCACCCTTAAACTCCTATCTCTTGACACAATAGTATACTCGTACACTATATGTTACATAAGACCACTTATATCACGGCGCTCTTACTATCACTAGTTTCTTAGTGTAAATAAATCACGAGTTATGTCTCTCGGCTCGATAAAAGCCAATATACCCTGAATCACATCAGTAAACATCCCTATTCACCGGGATCAAATATAATCAGACAACATATACACAAAATTTTGCTACATAATATATCATAATGTATATACACATACATAAATAGGTTCATCTCGTCAAAGGGACACACCGAATCCCAATAATTTTATCCATTTAATTTTACTAAGAATAATAATCCACAATGTCCTAGGGTCTAACATCTCCCAGCTCCCGACATTTGCTGCTTTCGTGCTTGGGAGGTCTCACAAAGCAAAATCTAAACAAGGAACCCTCCCAATACACTACTACGCAGCTCTATCGATTATTGAAATATGTCGGTCCAGGACCTAGGTCTAATAATGTGTTTAAATGAATATAAATAATATCCAGGATAACATCATACTCGTACAACACATCACTAAACAACAGGAAATACATACACATAATAATGTTCTCAATATAGCCACTAAACTCGTCTCACACGCAAATCTAGCACTAATCAAAATACTGTGACTCGCTCATGTCACATAAAGCATACCTCATTCACCCGAGAATAAAACTCATATTCATATCTTTCCAATCATCTTGGTTGCTTAAAGGGTTCCCCGATATAACATGCTTTTCCGAACCAAACCAAAAACTATCTTAATCATTGCCCCCACTAGGCACCAGACTCTTATCCCTTTACTCACTTTGGGCAAAATCAATGCATGTGGTCTTACCCCAACATGATATCTCTCCATATAATCAACCATGATTATCGTATCTGTGTTATCCTTTTATCAGATACCGATAAACTCAACCCTAAAGACTGCCCTCATTGTTCCCTTAGTTCCGTTGGTCCTAAGGAACACACTGCTGACCACCATAGCCGTGACTGAATTCACCATCACTTGGTAAGAATTCAGTTACTCGAATCATTTAAATGAGTCCTCTGATGGGTCTCCCCCTTGTGGTGCTTCACTAACACCGTTTCACCCAGACTTACTCTCCGACTAAATCTTTCGATTCTATTAGCTCCCTTTACAAGAACCATTAATATCTCCATTGTCAAAAATACAACATTGTCTCCACCTGCATCGACCATCAAAGTAGAATTTCCCATAAGTGCTGGCGACTATTATCGCAAGTCCATCACACACTTAAGGACTCTCTTCTCCATTGTACCTACCTCATCAAGTACATAATTAGCTATACAAATAAATTCATTTCTACAAATGGATCTCTGTCCGGACCTCCTGTGATGTGTTCTGAACAACATTCACATCTCCTCCTGAACATCTGATGAAAGAACATGCGGTGAAACCATACCTAAGATCCTTCCATTAACATAACATTTTGCTTTTCAAATGTGGGGGTCTACTCCCACCAATATAGCTTTGCTCTTACGAGCCAAGAAAATTTACCCCAAAATTTCACTCCCAGGTATACCACACTCCAACATATGCCAAAGCCTTTGGGTATCTTAAATCCATTGGCTAACACGTGCAATCTCCGCATTTTCTAAAATTACAATGGGTGGTCCTCTTCAAAGACCCCTCTACCGCTTTCCCAATTTAAAGGCACTGGGTGAGTCTAGTTTGGCATCACTTCCTGCTACAGCAGTACATGGAAATCATATGCCTCACTCAAGCAATCCTTACAGCCCCATCTTCCCGAGCAACAATAGGGATGACCTCAACTACGGTCATCATCCCCAAAACATTCTTCAACTTCAACTAAGCACTGCCTCCTTCTGTCCTCACAACGGCCCTCACTGGTCATCCTCTGCGTCATCGGCATACGAAGCACACCCGAAAGAAAATAAGATTCACTAATACATATACATTATAGCAGGAGAACGAAATCTCACCATAGAAGTCAATAATCCTAAACTTAGGGCTCTATATCAAATAAAAGGCAACGCTGAAAACGTAGTACGTCCGCAAAGATTTATAAGGACTCTAGAACCTGATGCTCTGATACCACCTGTGATACCCCGCCTAATAAAATATCGGGTGATTAGTCATATATCAAATTAATTAGGAATCTCAAATGGTTTCATTCTTAAAATCGATGTCGAAAAATAAGTTAATTACTAATAACCGATTAGACCTAGCGTCAAATTTTAAAATTTCTAATCTTTTTAAACTTAATGCACAACTAAAGCCATTCACGCGTGAATATAATCAACAAATGGAATAAATAAAGAAATAACCAATAATGCTCGATAAACATTTATTACAACCAAATCGAATGCGCGTAAAATAAAATCATTGTAAGTAAAATAAATGACATCAGTTGCGCAACATTCCCGATCATTACAACAGTACCTCCTATCTAGATCACAAGGATAGAAGCTTCTAAAACAATTTCCTGCCAACATCCACATCTGCGGCGTCATGTCTGACTCGAAAGAATAGTCATCCAGGCGTCCCTGTGTCTGGACACTTAAAAAGCATACATAGGGAAAGAAAAAGAAAAATAGATACCGGTTTTGAAAATCATTTTAGCAAGTGCTTAATTTACCTTAATATTTAAAATATGTTATTATCCATATTGAAACTGGTATCGCACTCACATGACATACCCCTCACCTCTCATCTAGGAGTGTGCACCTATCGTATGTATTTTAAAACACCCTAGTTAAGCTACCCCGCCTAACTAATACCTCATAAAACTCTAGAGTCACCATACGCTGTCTCATACCCCGAGTAGTATAAATATTCTAAGCTATCGCCCGAGATTATACATATAATCTCTCACTTAATTTATCCTTACCTTATAAATAACTGTCACTAGTTATTTGCACTATTCACATTTTAGTGTTATCATCTCGCATATAATATTCTCATCATTATATACGTCTATTACATTTTATATTTTAGATTTTATACTCCCAGATACCATAAATTAACCCACATTTATTTCCTTGTTTTAGTCCATACACATATATATACTATACACATCAAGTATATCCATACTTATATATCACACACTATATAAGTATAATAACCATCCCTCGGAGCTATAACTCAATGGATGCAGTCTCTCATTGCTATCGTCTTCCATGGAATTACTCACACATCATCCAAGGTACCAGTGGTCGGTCTCTCACACCGACTTGGTATAAGCCAAATCACAATGTGTGGGAAGTGGACATAGTTCCTCACTAGAAATAAGACGAATCATACCCAGGACATCTTACCCCTGAACCTCACACACGGTTAATACTGGACGCTACGACCTTGGGACTATACGCTCCCGCTCCTCAACTTCCCATGATATCACTAGAGGGTTATGTTTAAAATAAATATATCAATCACACACAAATATGTTTATAATCACATCATATATATATATATATATATATATATATATATATATATATATATATACGGCTATCCATGCCTATCTCTCGTGGCATTATCCTATAATCCCGAATATATCAATTCTCATAGATTAATGAGTATACACACAATTTATTTTAATCCCACGCGTATTCACTCACTTATGATACAACTCTCACATTTCTTATTTCCAATAGTAGCATATCACGTCCAGCTAGTATTCTTATATCATCATATTCGCACCTTAGGATATTTCTCATACATATTGGGCATATGTATATTCTACCCATATATAATCAGCATATATATATTCTACACGCATAAATATATATATGTCCGAACCCGCCAAATAATTCCTCGAATGTCGTTCATCCTAAACAATCCTAAATTTAAACCCCGGATCTTTCCCACTAACTGAGACTTATACATCCCCCATTTAATCTTTTAGAGGTCCTCGCACTCTAGTTAGGATCCCCAAACATTTATATCCAAAAAGAATTCGTCTCCAATACTTTTTAGGCCAAGAAAAACCTTTTTGATTTTCTGTCAAAGCCGGACCGATCCAGTGGCAAAGAAAACGAACCAGCCTGGTGATAAATGAACCGATCCGACAACCCCTAAAAACGAACCGGTCCGGTCCCTACAGTTTCAAAAGCTCATCTTCTCCAACTCCAAAAATTCATTCTAAAACTCATCCAACTCAAACTCTAGGGTTTCTAACATCACCCAACATCAATATATATATATATATATATATATATATATATATATATATATATATATATATATATATATATATATATATATATATATATATATGCACACTATGATTTACCCAACACACCAATTAATTTATGCGATTCCTCAATTTATTTAATAATTAAACCCTAATTCTTATTAAACCCACCATTTCCATTTCTTCCAATTTTATCACCAAAGATTATACCATTAACATGGATTTTTGCTTAGATTTCATGTAAGATTATCATCTCATCAAAATCATATGAAATTATTTTCTCAAAAACCCATTTTGTGCAAGAATCCCAAACCCAAAATCTTATAGTTTTTACACCAATTATCATATGGATCATAAACACACCACAATAATTAAAGCAAGTTAAACACTTGCCTGGTTGGATAAATCCGACGATCTCGTGCCGGAATCTGCCATAGCTTGGCCCGAGTATCCTCTTCTTCTCCTTTTTTTTCCTTCTTCCTATTCTTTCTTCTTTCTTTCTCTTTTCTCTCTTTTCATTCTTTCTCTCGTGGATTATAAGAGAGAAATGAGGGTTTATCCCTTATTAAACCCGAAATTGACTCATATACACCAACATGAGTTCCTACTAATCCAAAAAGTCCCCGGAATCCCAACATCACCCCCGGATACTCTATCTCGACTATCTCAGCCCTTTCGAGACCAACCGTACACTCAAAATTCCCATCCGAGTCACTAATCAAAAATTCACATCTTAAACCCAACACATCTCTACACGTGTTTTTCGCATAACATAACATCATCTGTCGCTTTTATTCACCTGTGACATGAAATAATTAGCCCATCTTATTTACTTTAAATTCTCAGATTATTAAATTACAGCCACTTGTGTAATTTAATTATCCATAAAAGTACAGGGTATTACACAATTCATAAGGACTAAACTCGACCTGGCCGAAGAAAGGAGGTAGCAAGCCTTGACCAAACTAGAAACCTATTGGTAATAATTTACCAGATGGTATAACAATTGTGTTAGTCTGAGAAAATTCCAAATCATAGATTAAATCCTAAAAAAGGTGATTAGCAGCGCGACGAAGCCGTCGGATAGAAATTTAGGTCCTAACTAGGAAGGACTATTCAAAGTTACAAGAGACAACCTCCAAGGATCCTACCATATAGAAACAATGGGGACAGGGAGATTCTTAAGGCAAGGAATTCGGCCAATCTTAGGATATTTTATTTTTAAAGAAAACTTTTCAATTTTATTTCAAGTTTTAAGCTTTTTCTTCTTGGATTATTCAAAGTTAAATTAATACAATTAGCATTCTTATTGTTCCAAATGGTATACCAACTTTGTTTATCGGAAATTGTCATTTTACCAAGGTGATAAACATTGTAAATTTATTCAAATTTATCTGATCAATGCTCTGATCACCAGTTTGAATGCCTTAGTGAAATTACACTTAATATAATCTTAAGGTTACATTTTTTCATCCGCAATGAACATGAAAACATCAATAATTGCCCGTGAAAGAAAATGACATACGGTGGATCCTTAAGCACTAAGTGTCCTGACTTTGGTCGGTTAAAATCTTAAACGAATGACTTGCCTTACAACCAAGTGAAATTTGGCCATAGTTGGATCCTAAGTCTAGGGTGGTGGTACAACACTTATCTTAAAAGGTAAGGCAACCAATAAAACATGTCAGCATAGAAAATGGGAAAATACAGGACATGGAATTAATTAAGAAACTTTATTCATATACAGTTAATTAAAGTAGCCAGGTCAGCGAAATACATAAATTGAGATACAAAAGGGATAAACAATTATTTTATCCTCGACACACTAGTTCGGTTGTCACTTTAGCACGGAAACCATCATTTGGATTGGGTCAAAATTCTTTGTCATTATCTATGATTCCTCACTTCCAATAAGGGGAGACAAAAAAATGGGTAGTCGACCCCATACCAATGCCAGAATTAGGAATTATTTGGGAGTTTCATAATGGCTAAGTCCTTTAGCCACTCGTGCATATAAGCATCATGCTTAGCTTCGTCCAATTAGGTTAGGGCCTCTATCCAATTGACGTCATAGCCCGACGACCAGACTTTGCGAAGACCATTGCAAAACTGGTATCTTAGTCTCATCACATTCTATTGAAGGCTCCATTTGTTCGTCTAGTCTTCATTAAAAGTTTTCTCGACATGGTTGAGCTTCTCTCCTATATAATTATTATCCCTCTTTGATAGTTCATCGATGTTTACCGCAACTTTTATCTTGTCTCGAAAGGAGGACACTAAATAAACTTTTAGCCATGGGCACTTATCATTTTTTAAAGTACCTACTGAACATATATGAATGCCTCATGATCTCATCCAAAAGCTTCTCAACCAAGGATCAGGACCATATGTTCACTTTCTTAAGTTATTGGCATCAGTACCAAGTTATTATTAGACTACAAAGATCAAAGGGAGTACATTCAGATATAAAAGAGAAATTAATCATCTATGAGCAGTTAAGAATTGAGCAAGTAATGATAAGGACAAAATGAGATTTTTTTATTAATACATAAGGATAGGCAAGCCCTTACAATGAAAAATAAATAAAAAATAGGAAAATACAAAAAATAAAAGGTTTTAAGTTAATTTAACTACCTTAGCCTTCCTTCTCCTTCACTTAATCTTGATCGTCCAAGCTCTTGCTCGAGTTTGTGGCCTCTTTTGCCTATTTGGATCCATCCTTCCCTTGGCTAATTCATAAAGCCTCACCCTCCTCCTCAATTATTTAGGGCGGGGGGGATCTTAGGTCATTCTCATTGAAGAAGTCAGATTCATAAGCAACTCCTATCTTGACCAAAGCCTCGTTCTAGACTTTCTTGAAGTTGGACTTTCATATGTAGTTCAGTTTCTTCTTAGCTTGACCAAAGTCCTTACCCCACCCCTGGTCGTAGGCTTAGTCCTTATCCGCTAAGGCCTCAGACAAAGTTTGAGTAGATTTTTTATCGATCTTCTTTAACAATCCATTCTTAGAAACCAGCTTATCCATATCCAGCTCCTTGACCTTCTTCCCGGTATCATAGACCTTCTTAAGATCCTTCAAACCCTTTTAAGACTCATCCAAAGAAGGCCCCAACTCAAAATATTATGTCATCTCTTATGTCTAGTATGTCGATAAAGTCCACCAGGAACTGCAAGGAAAACGTCAATAAAAAAAGTTGGTACAAAAAGAAAATTTCTAAGTGAGAGATCTGAACATGAAATTATGACTTACTAAAGATAATGCGTGGGTGGAAGGATAGACCATTTGATTGGTAGACAATTTGTTAACCTCTTCCTTATCGAACAGCAAGATGTCCCCATTTCAGTAGTGTGAGGGTCAAATCGGGATTTTTGGCCACTGACATCACAACTTGGCCCTTCCCCTTATTGGGGGCATCCACCTTCTTGGTGGGTGGAGAAGAAGCAACAAGACTTATTCTAGTCCTACTCTTCTTTGCAAGCTGAGCTTGTGAGTTATTGGAGGAATACCCCAAATTGATGGGTCTGATGGTCCAACGACCTCCTTTCCCTTAGAGGACTGAGCTTTTGGAGAAAATGGGGCATCAGATTCGTCTAATAGGCTGGAAATTTTTATTTCTAAAGGAGTTTCTTCTTTCGGAGTAGAAGGAATCATAGCAGGGAACGAAGTAATGTCTACAAACTCAAAGCATCATGTAGTAGTGTGACTTGAATAACCCTTAATAAGAATAGGCATCTTTGGTACTCTATTCATCGACTTTGTAATAAAGGAAACGGCGATGCTGGTGTACTCTAACAAAATAGACGCCAACCTCAGGCTATCAGCACTAGTGGACAAAGGTCTTCTAAGGTTCTTGACCTTGCTTAGCTTGACAAAATTGATTTGTGTTTGGTCAGTCTTTTTCCTATTGGAAGCTTTTGCACATAACAAAGGTGGGAAATATTAACAAAGATCTATGCAAAGTGTGGTCGACCAAAATGAAAAATATTCAGGAATAGCAATCGACATATGTCGTGCCCTCTATTGGACACTTGAAACCCTGGTAGGGATCACCACCCTAAAAAATTATGGGATGTTTCCATTGCCTTACAATAAAGACATGATACCAATAACCTTTATTAGAATTAGGCAGGTTCACAACCAACACGCTCTCATCCCTTATTGCCTTCAAATATAAGGTATCCTCATTGGTTCGCACCCATGAATAGTGATATGTGATTTCTAGAATCCCCAACTGAGTTTTAAACAAATCATTGATCATATGAACCCCATTTACTATCCTCCAAGTGTTTGGCATACAATGGATAGGTACTACGTTAAACTACTCATAAAACTCCAGGAAAAATTGGTTTAGAGAGAAGGTTACTCTGGCCTCATCAATGAACTGGTAGAACATACAATTTAATCCCTCTATGTTGTAATAATCATTTGATTTTCTACCAAGCTCTATTATAACTCAATTATGAATATAAAAATGAATTCAAAATTGTCCCGTGGACCTCTAGCTCATCGGATAAACCATTTTTCAATACCAAAAGGAAAATATAAAGAAAATTGCCTGAAGAAAATTTTTGCAGTAAAATGAGAAATGGTATAGAAATAGAATACTTACATTTGATTAAGAAGGCAATATATCTCTAAGACTTTTTGAATAGCAAGTAAGTGAAAGTGCATTGGAAAATGGCAATAGGGGAATTCATAAAACTCTTTAGTTTAACTTCTAAGATGGTTCATCATTTGAAATGAGACCCGGTGAGGTGGCTAACATGCATGTCACCTCATCATAATCTCTTCAGTGCACAATTACTAGTGTACCCTTAAAAAAAGAGGAAAAATACAGGTGTGCCCTCAAGACTCAACAAGCATAACAAAGTCAGTTTTTATTTAAAAAGTAAGTGTTAATACTCTTTGACCATAGTTTATATGGGTGATCAGACATCACTGTCATCCAGCATCAAGAATCAATAGGCGATCAAACCTTTGCTCCCCATATAGGATGTAAAGTTTTGGGGGCAATTGTGGAGGAATTATCTAACCTAATTGGTGAAGCTGACACTTGATAAGTGATCGTAGCATGTAGATAAGAACAAATAAGGAGTTAATTAGCAGAAATCTCGGGATTGGATTCACTTTAGTAGATCATAACAGCATCCTAAGGCCATAGAGTTCAACATAACTCATTCTCTTTTTGTTCTTTATAAATGTAACTCACACCCCTGAGAAAAGGGTCATGTAATATTTGTTATGAAGAAATTGTGAATAAAGAAAGAGACATCACTCCTTGGACGTAGGCACGTTATCGAATCACATACATTTTGTAGTGTGTGATTATGATATTCCTTTACAGCTCGACTTAACTGTGCCGAATAATAAAAGTAGGATTTTAAAACCCATACTAAGTGAAATAAAAATAAAATAAACAAAAGGAAAAAAATAAGGAAAATGCAACTCAACGTACCCGAATCGATCAAGGTATACGCCGGATCAATCGGATCTAGGAGACTTTTCCAAAGATTCTGATTGGGATGAGAGTGCAAATCCTTACTCTTTTGGATACTTCAAAATGATTTCAAAAGGGAACAATGATAAATCCTTCACTCGAGATCCAATTAACGCACCATTAGAGGCCATACAAATCTAAATTATTGAGATATGCATCCATAATATTATGCCTTCTAAATTCTGGAGTCTGAAATACAAAAATTTCCTTTAGAGTTTCGTTTTCTAATGTAACTTTTCCAAAATGCATTCAACATCACTCATTGTGTACCCCATACCTATAAAATCTCAGATAAACCTTTTAAATAATCTCAACATTGAAACAAAGGTTATCTAATAAATTCTCATAAGTATGAAAGAAAATGGGTATGGGAACGTAATAATGATCAAGCATAATGGGTTATAAATGCAATAATCATTGTTAATCACACCTCTTAACTTAACCATTTCTAATACCTAGAAATAATGCAGATATAAAGAAGAAAACATATCCATACTAAATAAAATAGATATATACAAGTATGAATAACCACCTTTGTAGGTTAAAGGGTTGTATTTAATCGATGTAATAAGCCTTTTATCACCTAGGTTGCCCTAGTGGACGAGTTTTGTCTCATGAGAGTTTTTAGGGATGGAACCCACAAACATCAAGTGCCCTTAAAATAAATTCTCTAGGATCCAATGCGCAATTTTCAACAACAATAAAAGTTCTAATTAATTATTAGAAAAGTAAATGAGAGTTCACCTAGAATTCCTTAACTATCAACATTAATAAAAATAACTTCACAAAATTAAAACCTTAGATGTGTACGGAGTGTGGGACATGTAAATTAAAAAATTATGTGCCCTATGTGTTGATAAAAATCCAAAGTTATCATATTTTTAATACATTTTTCATATATTTAATTGTCAGTCATTATTAATATGGGCTATATATGCTTATGTATTGATTTTGTAGACCAAAACTTACATTTGCATATTTAAAAGCTCAATCCAGTGTAAAAAAATGCAGTCAAAGCGCATCATGTCAAATTTAACCCAAGTTGACTCAAGACACCATGCAACTCAAATAAAATCATCATACCCGTGTTTTAACTCGTATACCCTCTTTATTATATTTTTCTTATTTTATATTTACCTATATGTATATTTATATGTGTATGTATATTGGTATAATGTGATATTTGTTATTTTTATTTCACTTTATCTTTTTATCTGATTTTCACCCTTTTTTTCCTCCTCTAATTACCATAATTTTCTTTTATTAATTATTATTATTATTATAGATTTTATTTTATTATTTTGATAGTATTTGTATATATATGTATAGTTATTTATGAATTTGCATTTCTGCACTTCCATTATCCGTACCCATTTGGTAAACCCATTATTGGACCATCTACCATCTTACATTATTCAACAAAACCACTCATAATCCATCCGAGTGATTCTACACGTACAGAGGATTCATACAAAATCGTTTGTACAGAATGACGTGTCGTGTCTGTATTGGTTCGTGTCTGGGTCCACTCAAGGCACGGACCAATACAAACTCAACACGTCAATCTGTACAGATGATTTTGTATAGAATCCTCTGTACAAATAGAATTTTTGTAATCCATCCATTCACCTAAACCTACAAACATTTTCCGTTCCATTAAATATTTGCACGAACCAAACACATCCTGTCATACCTCCTTTCAAAAGTCACCTAAATACCCATACAAAACATCTAGCCAAACCCGAACAGCTACTTAACCTACAATCATATCCCCCACCCTATAATAGTGCATGGTGTTGTACCATGTGTTAAACCATCCCCCTCTTGTCCTTCCCCCTTCTCTCGTCTCTCCCAATCATTTTACCTCTTTTTTCGTTTCTTTTTTCCCAATTTCTATTTTTATTCTATTTCTTTTATTTTCCTTTCTATTGTTTTTATATTCTCGCACCCCACTCTCTCTATCTCTTTTCCTAGCTTACCTCGTATCTATTTTTCCCTAGTCTCTCTCTCTCTCTCTCCATATATATATATATAGGGGGACAAACAAAAAATAGCCAAAGTCAAACATTTTTTCTAACTCAACTCTCCCCCTCTCTCTCTCTTACACACACATACTTACACTTCCAATAATTATTCTTACTGAAAAATGTACCAACAAAGCCTATAACCATTTTCACCCTCTTAGAATGATATCCAAGTCAACACTCATTATATACATATTATGGAGAAGAAGCATTTCAAAGGAAAAGAACATATTACAAACGCGAGTTTCATTGAGAATTAAAGAGCAGAGTAATGTGTTAGATACGGGGTTGACCCCATTTTTCTTTCTTAATTTTCTTTTATTTCTTTATTATTTTTATTTTGTAGAGGAAAATATGTGGTAATATATTTCAATTAAATATGAGAGGAATTTTTAGCAGGGTGTTGTAATTATTCTCTCATTACTTTGTTACTTGGAGGAATATCAGTAGAACCATTTTCATGTCCTAAAATGTGTTCATATATTTTGAAATTAGACTAACATCCATCTTAATGGGATATATGAATCATCGATTACATTTTCATTTATTTAATCAACTTCTTAATTTTAATGCTTGTTATTCAATTTTATTGATTTTTTTTATAATTAATGTTATGCTTTTATATAAGGCACGAGTTCTAATTGTGCCTCGAGAGAGGATGATTTATTTTCATTTATTCAAAAAATTAACCTCCCATTAGAGATTATGTGATCTAGTCATTGAGAAAAAATGTAGGGTTTGAATTCATTTTTGTTTTTTAATCAAACGAGAGACAAGCTTTCCTTGAGTTAAAATGTGTTTTCTAAATCTTAATTATTGTATTAAAAGATAAAATGTGTTGAATTATAATTTATTGGTCGCACCTCGAGAGAAGGCGACTGTGAATTGTTATTTTATCATAGAATTTGAAAGAAGAAATTATGGAGGATTCAAAATATTTCTTAATGAGTAATTTATTGTGTTGGATTAACTAGTGTCAATATTGGATATTACTTTATTTAAAGGACATTTTGAATTCTCAAATCAATCTTCTAAATTATTTAATATAATGGAGGTAAATTATTTCTCATTAATGTCTCCCACCCACTCATTTAAAAATGTTATATTTTATTTTTAGTTTTGTTTAGTTTTAATCTCACGGAATTCCTATCATATGACCAGGTTTCAGTCTAAGTAATAAATCAAAATTATCTTTAAATACCATTCTCCGTGAATATGATCCTTTACTTTCTAGTATACATAATAGTAGGGAGTTTAGGTTTTGATTGAAAGGTGGTTAATATAACGACCAAGAATATATCACTCGCAAATCACTTTTCATCAAATAGCATCGTTATTAGGGAGTAGTGTCATTTTAGAGTTTATTGGTTTATTATTTCTTATATGTTTTCTTTCTCTTTATTTTTTAATTTTTCAATTTAATGCTTGCAAAAAAATATAAAAGAGTCAAAAAAATCTTTTAAAAATCCCTTTTGGAAATTTTGTTTATTTTGTATTTTTTTTGTTAAATTTTAATGAACTTCGATATTTTTTGCAAATAATAGTTCTTGATCAAATTTGAATTTGAGGATTTAGTCTCATTCAATTATCAATATTTAAATAAAGGTTAGTATCTCCATGTTAGTTAAAAGCAATAACTATTTTTTAGCATTTTTTAAATAAAGGTATATTTTTTTTTTGGGGGGGGGGGGGGGGGGGGGAATTTCATAAGTCTTTTTTAATGGACTAATTTTGTTCACTTGGTAATATTAAAAGGATTATGTCAATTTTAAGAAATTTCAAATCAGACATATAAATGGAATGACTTTTTGATGGAGAAAACATGGTTTTGGGGATATAAAGAAAAGAAAAAATAATAGTAAATGATCATTGGCGAAATAATCCCGGTCACAAAATCTGCAAGGAAATAAATTCCTACCTTTTGTGTGGGAAAGTCATCTTCTTTTTGAGCTAAAATTCCTAATGCATAATGAAAATAATTTAAGTATTTCTTAAATTACCTTTTAATGTTTATGTGTTTGAAAAATGTCTTGCAACGAGACATCCACATTTAACTGGAAAATCTATACTAGCATTGCAGCAAGTTAATAGTGTATAATTTGTTGTCAAATTTAATGTATCAACAAATAACTAAGTGGAGTAATATGGTACTTTTGTCATAAAGTCCCCTTAAGAATGATCAGACTGCCACCCCTCCATATAGATGATCAATTTTAAGGAGATCAACATTGAAGCCTTTCACGAACTCCCTTAAGGACTTGTTTTTCTTCTATTGTATATTGAATAGGTAGTCAATGGTTTTTTTATGAATTCTATTGCCGATGAAATGATGACTATGGAATTCCTTCGTAGGATACCTCAATTGTGTTCACATTATATGAGGGAACCTTATCATTCATACAAGAGGGTGTTGATTTGGATTGATAATATAACAAAATTTGATTGATTATATTTCAGAAAGTAAAGAAACATAACTAAATTTAAAGAATTGATTTAGGGTTCGAATTATGATACCTTAGCGGATCTTGTAGGTGATCCCGAGTTAGAGAAAGATTTTATGAAAAGGTTAATGTTAATGCCCTTTTTTTACCTTCAAATCCCTCCTTAAATGTGTTGTAGGCCTTAAATGTTTTTCTCTTTTTTCACCAATATTTCATCTCCGAAAGTGTCCACACATATGGCTTGCTTTGGGTTGATAGTGTTTTTTTCTCTCCTTCTCTAACCCTTATGAATGTCTTGTGAAGATTAAACCCCTTCCCTTAAGCCATATATGTGGGTTGTGAGGTGGTTTGGGTCCAATTAGGGTTTCTATAGAAATTTATGCTTGTTATTTCATAAATGGACTATATTAGGGATGTAGGATTAATAATTAAATTGTCTTCCAAATTAAAACATGAAAATCTCACATCACGTCCCGCGATATACTTTCTTCTTTGTTTAATTGTAATTAATTACACCAAGTAACTAAAGTTGCACTTCAATTTAAGTATCTCAAAATTGCTCAAATATAGATGCTTAGTTTGCAAAGTTAGATAACACAAATTATAATTTTTCGCATAAAGCATATAATACCTGCTTGGTGAAATAAAATTCATCATTAATAGATTTTCACCAACATCTTATCTATTCCTTAATCTCAAACTTAACTTATTTAATACCCTGCAGAATTTTAAAATCCATTTGTCAAGTTTAATGGTAGAATAAAAAATTACAATCTTTTCAAGGGAGTATCACAATCCAGGATATCTCCAAGACATGGATTTCATCGGAATATGATCTCAGACATACCTATATAATGATTGTCCAATTTGTAGAGATTTAGACCCAATAAATTGAGTCGAATCCAAAAAAATTAAATAAAAAAATTATGTGGATATTCCAATCATAGTAATCCTAGGGAATATATATCTAATAACCCTTTGCAAAGTTTGTGAGATTGTGCAAGTCTAATTTACCTAAACTTGAATCTCACCTATGGTTCTGTTCAATACAGTCGTGATGTACCATTGTGATCACCTTTAAACTATCATATAAGTTCTTGAATCATTAGACAAGTTCCCACGATCAAGATAAATTACTAAGATTGTATATGCAACTTTATTGATAGGGTGCTAACTCCTTATCTAGTTTATTAACTGTTTAATTGAAATAGAACCATAATTCTAATCTTTTATGATCAAGTCGAACCCAACTCACTAGAATTCTTACTAAGTACAGTTGACCGACATACACATAATATATTTAAGACAAATATAAATCATTCTCACAAATATGATTCTTATTTCAAAATGATCCTAACACACCTTTATTAAAAAATTATTATCATAAATGGTTTTAAGAAGAAAAAAAACTAACAATCTACCACTTAGTCTTAAATCCATGTGCATGTGACTTTAACATCTAAGTGGTTGTAATCTAATGCACTCTTAATCACAAACTTATCAAATCCCTTATCTGATCCCTCAAACTAGGTGATACTTACACTCAATGTTCTTAGATCCTTTTATGGGTTTTGGGATACAATAGTTCTACTCTTAGCATAATAGAGTTTAATGGCCAACAGTACTAAAACTAGCCTAACCCAAGTCACTTAGGAAGTTCTTGAGCTATATAACCTTTTTAGTTGCATCCGAAGTGGAAATGACTATGGCATCCCTAGTGGAGTCAACAATAAATGATTGTTTCACACTCCTTCACTTATAACTCCATCTAATAGAGTATACACATATTCTGCGGTTGAAAGCTTGGAATCCTTATTAGATTAAAAATTGAGTCTTTTACCTAATAGGGTAAAATTATCTATTGAGTAACTAATAACTAATCCCTAGTCCTTCCCAGGTACTTGAGAATGTCCTTTATTATAGTCTAGTGCTCCTCACCGGGATTAGCCTGAAATTTGTTGACCACGCCAACGATAAAGAAATTTTTTGGTCTAGTACACAACATAGCATACATGAGGTTGCCCACCATCTAAACATAAGGTATATTCCTCATCCTCACATTTTAATCATGTGTCAAAGGACATTAATCCCTAAATAGAACAATTTTCTTCCTTAAAGGAACAAATCTTTTCTTGAAATCATGTATGCCAAACTTGTGATAACATCATCGATATTAGTGGCTTGGGATAATCCAAGCATCTTATTTATTTGATTTAGCAAAATATTGATTCCAAGGACATGACTGGCTTATCCTAAGCTCTTCATATCGAGTTACCTAGATAACTGTTCTCTTACATAAAACAATATACCCATCTCATTCCCGATTAGTAGAATATCATCCATAAAATGTACCTGAAATACAACCACGTTTTCGTCTTGCTTCTTATAAAAAAAGTATTATTTAGGATTTGATCAAAATCAAAAATTGATTGCCAGGTCAAACTGAATGTTCCAAGACCCTGATGTTAGTTTAAGTCCATAAATGGGCCTCTTAAGAGTACACACTTTATTTTCCTAAATTATTATTATGAATCCCTTGAATTGCACCATATAGATACAATTGTCAAGTCCACCATTCAAGAATGAAGTCTTGATGTTAATCCCATTGGACTTTAGCATTGTTACCGGTGATAAGGTTTGATCATAGTCAATAACTTTATTTCTGAGTAAAAAAATTCATAGCAAACCTTTCCTCAAAGGTTTCCACATTTCCATTTGTCAATCTTTTGACTTCTTATGGATCCACTTGCACCCGCTGGGTTTTATCTCATCAACAAGTCTACAAGTTTCCAAAACCAATTCGAATGTATTGAATCCATCATGGTATCCATAGTCTTATATCAAAGCTAAGATTCCTTATCTTGTAATGCCTCTTTGTGGTTCCTAGGACTTGGCTCGTGTTTTCTTTAGATCTCACCAAAATTTTCACCCAAAACAATAACATGTCAGACTGTCTCCTGACCCTCCCACTATGATGTGGCTCCACTTGTGATCCAATATAAGTGACATGTGTAATCCGATTATTTGTAATTTAATCATCAATATTAGGTTGTATTTCTTCAGGTACGAGTGGCCTAACAACACGCAATATGATGTTCCTTTGTAATTTCTTGTAAGACTAGCTTACTCTTGGGCACGTGGTTCATTATGTAATCATATTACAAGAACTTTTCACTCATACCATCAATGACATTCTATTGGTTAGGAATATAAAACAAGACACATTCAGAACCTTTGGGATAACCATCTAAGAGACACACTTTTGTCTTTGGTTCCAACTTCCTCGGCTCCTTCCACAGCACAAGTTCTAGTCATCCCCATATTGATCATATGCCCATTCCATAGTTCCATGGGAGTTGAAGAGATCAATTTTAATGGAACTAAATTCATAATATATATAGCCGTCTCTAATGTGAAATTCTAAAAAGAATGTTGCAGTCATTGAAAGTGCAACTACGTGCAAGGATTTATATGGACAAAGTCCAGAACATAAATACCAACTTTTTTTTTTTCAAATTTAATTTTAACTTAAACAAATTTACACAAATTAAACTTCGCACCGATTAAACGAAAGTTGTGTCAAAAAGATTAACAAATTTTATCATAACCTAAAGTATGCGTCTAGATGAATATAGCAGATAAAATAAATTAATCACACAACGTCCAAGTTATGAGGCAAGCCCAAATAGGAAAAACCTTGGGCTACCTAGCTAATACAATTCACTATGTTAGGAATTATAAAAGGGCCTAACAAGAGACTTACACAACCGATTTGACTCCCTCGCAAGCCTTGTCGCTCTTCGTTCCTTCGACCATCGACCTTCGACCTTCTACACAGCGACACTTAGGATTCCATCTACGCACTGATAAAATGTGTAAGTCTACGCACCTATCAGTATCCACCGATCCAGTCTCAATAACTATCATACAATACGGAGTTCACCATATATAAACAAACTAGTCATAGAATCCATCGCATGAAATAGATACCCAACAATAATGACGAGTAAATAAACTTTGGTGCCAAATGGAGATCTCAAATTAACATAAAATATCTAATCTTGGATCTCAAACTAGTTAGGTTAAAACTAGGGTTGGAGGCTTTTGGTTATAGATAGAAAATTGATTTTTGCCAAAATTCTCACTTAAAAACATTACCAGCATGCCTATCTTTTAAAAACACAATTTTCTAAGCAGCTCAAACTCATTCAAATGAAAATAGTAAGTTCGTTCTAATGAATTATATAAGCTCATTTGAACGATAAAGAAACTCGTTCGAATAAAACATACAAGTTCGTTCGAATAGAAAACGAACGACCTTCTAGCGAGATTTTTCTATAATGTAGAGAATTTTTGTTCGAACTTCATTTGAGAAACATGTCCTATCTCGTTCGAATGACAATGGTCAGTTAGTTTAAATTACTCAAAAACATTTTTATCTTTAAAAAAATTTGTAACACCCCGTAATTTTTAATCGTAAAAATCTTTGTTAAGATAAATTTCAGGAAAATAATTTTGGGGACTTGTGTAATCATGTTATTAATGTGTAGGCTTTGGAATGAATTTATTATTGAGTAATATTGTTTTATGCATGTCAAACGGGAAATTGTGCTAATTATTGGAAGATGACTTGTTAAATTAAATATAATTAAATGGACGTAATCTAGGAAGGAATTGAAATTGTATAATTAATTGAATAAATTGTAGCGATAAATGACAATATGTTTCATGTGATGTTGCTCGCGTTAAGATTTTGACACTACGGGGACGTTGCAATTTTGGGGGTAGTTATGCTTTTACCCTTATCATTAGGTTTCATGCTAGGTATCAGACTAGTAGATACGACTTGTTGTTGTTTAACACTTTATAGGTATGGGACTAGGTAATGTAGGCTCGTATGGTTGGATATTTCCTAGGCGGGGGCTAGGTAGTACGCCGTTTCATTATTTCGTTAGCCTAGGTGGTAATTGTTGGTAGGTATTCCTCCTAAGTGATAGGCTAGGAAATACTTGGGGTTTTCATGATCTCTAGGGATGGTTTAGGTTGGATTACCCAAATAAAAGGTGGGGCTAATAGAGAACTATAAGAACTTGATAATAAATTAAAAATTAATGCCTAAGACAAAGGATGGGTATTAAAGAGATTTGCATCGCGAGTATGTGTAGGGCTAACAATTTGGGCAGACTGGCTATAGCGACATGAGTGTGTGTGGCATCACGAGTATGTGCAGGGATAATAAAATTGAGAAAACTGGTTGTAGTGACATGTCGTGCATGGAACCTTACGAGTATGTGCAATGCTAACAAAATTGGACGAACTAGCTATGGTGAGGGGAATGTGTGTGGTGTAAAATTGTGGGCATGCCAGGCATATATGGAGGACTCATAATAGGATGAATTGGATATACTGGTGTCACATTAATAAAATTAGTTAGATTAATTCACTTAATAATTTTGGATTTATATGAAATGTTGTAATAACATAATTGGACTTGAATAGTGGGGTGGCTTAGTTATGTATGTAGGTAGTAGTGTTTCATTTTACTCGCATGTTATCATATCGTTTATTTTAAAATACTCTATTGTGATATTTATCATGTATTATGCTTAGGTCTGGGTTTATGGACCCTAATTGGGAGGAGTAGCTAGTGTTCATACAGTGGGCCCTGGCCCATTGCATTTATTAACATTTCAGGTATAGTTGTGAGAGTAACTACATAAGATGAATTAGAGATTTTTAGAGTGCAGTTGGAAATTTACTTTTATTTCTTTAGTAGTTTTGATTATTGATATTCCATCATTTTATTATGAGGCAGTTATTATGGATTTGGTGGGCCATTCGGTTCCACGGTTGTTTTTTATTTTTAGTTTGAGATTTGTAGTTGAACTATTTATTGGATATTATTCTATTTTTTAGAGTTTGATTTATTTTTAAAGTTAGAATGGTGATGGATTTTATTTGCGTGAGTGTTTATATTCATTGGATTGATTCAAACTATATCTTATGAAAAAGTCTTTATCATCTTATATTTATGTCACATACTGAGAATGATATTTTACTTAGTGACACCCGGTGTAGTTTGGCGGTGGCATCTAGCCACCTCGCTAGCCAGAATATGCGGGGTGTTACAGATGGTATTAGAGCATGGTCTTAGGTGTCGTAGGTTGTGAGTTCGTTATAGCTTACACAATACCTATCTTTGATTCCTTATGATGATTTGTACTCTTTAGTTTTTCCGAGTACGATTATTGTTTGTTCCTATTTTTCAGCTGGTGAGCACTAGGAGATGTGGAGATATGAAATAAGGTTCAGTTTTTGGTCCCATGGTTCAGGAAAGGCAGGGTCAGTTTGTTTTGGGTGCTGAGGAGTTAGTGACTATCGTTCGTGAGGCCACTGCGACCGGTATTGAGATAGGGAGGCAGAGACGAGGAAATCTAAAGGCGCAGTACTAGGGTACACCCACTTTAGTTTAGGACAAGGTGAGGGCCAGTTTCCACGAGGGTAATCCTCCCACTTTCATAGGGGCATCTGATCCAACGGTTGCTCACCAATTAAGGAATGATATGGAGAGGAATTTGAGGATAGTGGATTCTACGGATATGCAGAAGCAGTTGTTGGCTACGTTTAAGTTAACTAGGGATGCATTTCAGTGGCATGAAAGTATCACCACATCTGAGGATAGGGATCATCTAAATCATGGAGACGTTTTGGTGAAACTTAATGACAAATATTTTCCTTATTCGATTAGGAGTGTAAAGAAGAAAGAGTTTCTAGACTTAGAATAGGGCTCGATGTCAGTTGTTGAGTATGAGCAGGAATTCACAAATCTGTTAATGTTTGTACCTGAGGAGGTGAATACCGAGGAGAGAAGGATGGAATGTTTCACTAAAGGTATGGCATGGTCGATTAAGTAATGGTTTTGGGAAATCTATCTTACACTACTTACACTCGGGTGGTAGACGTCACATTGTTGTTATGGAAAGAGAAGGTGAACTATTAGAAGAAGTTGGGTAAGAGGTAGGAGTCGAGTGGTCAGGATGTGGTCAAGGCAGGTGGGAAGAGCAAGGGTCACAATGACTAATCGTGGAAGAGACAGCGAGCAGTGCAGGAGCAACAAGCCTTTGGGCAAGGCAACAACAACCCACAAGGCCCTCAGGGATAGAAGTAGGGACAGAGCGAGCAACAATTAGGCAATATAGACCTTTCAAAGAGGCGTGATAAAATTGTGGGGAGGTAGGACATCGAGCTCTCAAGTGTCCGAAAGCACAGGGTCAGCAAGGCCAAGGGCCTCGACTACCGGGAGCACCAGGTACACCTGGAGCGCCAGCAGCACCAGCGGTGGGTATGCAGGGACCAGTTAAGCCGAGGCTAAATGCACTTCAGGTGGGATAGGCTCAGCATGAGCCAAAGCATAGCTAGTGGGATGGCATGGTACATATTATTATTCTCAAATATGTTTATGTACATAGTTGATATATATATATATATATATATATAGAGAGAGAGAGAGAGAGAGAGAGAGAGACTATTTTTTTCATGGGATGGGTGCATTTGTTTGCTCAATTTTGCATTTGATGTTCATGGTCCATTGAATTTCAAGGACAAAATTTATGTACAAGTGGGGGAGAATGTAACACCCCGTAATTTTTAGCCATAAAAATCTTTGTTAAAATAAAATTTTGGGAAAATAATTTTTAGGACTTAATTTAATTTTGGCATGAAAAAAAATGTTGGCTTTTTTACATCTAAAATAAAGTTTTAAGTGGAATTTAAATTGGGTTTAAAATTGAGAATTTTGAGGTTTATATACAAAAATAATTGAACCGGTTCAACCCTAGAGGCGAACTATTTCGCGCCAGCAGTGATGCGCAAGTGGTTTAGTTTTTAAGTGTTTGTGTTTAACTCAAACTGTCCTATTATTTACCTATTAATTAAAATGGGTTTAGGGATTTTAAAACACTTTTAACCCTTCTCAAAAAGCAGAAGCCTCCCATAATTTATCCCCTCTCATCTATAAAACCTAAACCCCTTTAAACAGAAGTTCCAGCCCAAGTTTTGAAGATTCAAATCAAGTTTTCTCAAGAACATCCAAGAATGTGTTTTTACTATTTTCGCAAGAGAAACGCAGCCTTATAATTAGATTTTCAAGATGACTTATTTACAATCGTGAATACTTCTATTCTTACCCTTAATTGTTGTACGTTTTAGATATTTCCAAAACTTAATTCAATTGTGTTTTCTTCAAATAAATTAGGAATATTAATTAGGGAAAGTGAAATTAATATCGGGGAAGTTTTTGGTTAAATATAAATATGATTTAAGACTCAAAATAATCGCATGTTTAGATTAGAGAATTTGAGTACAACATAGATGTGGGACGTTTCATATGTTAAAAATAAAAATATAAATTTTAAATAACATTTTGACTCGTGTAATCATGTTATTGATATGTAGGCTTTGGAATATATTCATTATTGAGTAATGTTGTATTACGCATGTTAAATAGGAAATTGTGCTAATTACTGGAATATGAATTGTTTAATTAAATATAAATAAACGGATGGAATTTAGGATGCAATTGAAATTGTATAATTAATTGTATAAATTGTAGCGATAAATGGCAATATGTTTCATGTGATGTTGCTCGTGTTAATATTTCGACACTACGGGGACATTGGAATTTTTGGGGTAGTAATGTTTTTACCCTTATCTTTAGGTTACTTTCTAGGTATCGGACTAGTAGGTAGGCCTCATTGTTGTTAACACTTTCTAGCTATAAGAATAGGGAGTGTAGGCTCATATGGTTGGATATTTCCTAGGTGGGGCCTAGGTAGTACGCCATTTCATTGTTTTGTTAGCCTAGGCGAGAGAATAGATGGTAATTGTTGATAGGTATTCCTCCTAAGTGATAGGCTAGGAAACACTTGGGGTTTTGATGATCTCTAGGTATAGGACTAAGGATGGTGTAGGCTGGATTACCCAAATAAAGGGTGGGGCTAATAGAGAACTATGAGAACTTGATAATAAATTGAAAATTAATGCCTAAGACAAAGGATGGGTATTAAAGTGATTTTCGTCGCGAGTATGTGCAGGGCTAACAATTTGGGCAGACTAGCTATATCGACGTGGGTGTGTATCGCATCACGAGTATGTGCAAGGCCAATGAAATAGGGAAAACTGTCTATAATGACTTGTCGTACATGGAACCTCACATGTATGTCCAGTGCTAATGAAATGGGATGAACTTGCTATAATGAGGGGAATGTGTGTGGTGTAAAATTGTGGGCACGTCAGGAGTATGTGCAGGACTCGTAATAGCGTGAATTGGATATACTGGTGTCCCATTAATAAAATTGGTTACATTAATTCAATTAAGAATTGTGTATTTATATGAAATGTTGTAATAACATAACTGGACTTTAATAATGGGGTGACCTAGTTAT
Organism: Sambucus nigra; assembly: GCA_949130495.1. Classification (NCBI taxonomy): domain Eukaryota; kingdom Viridiplantae; phylum Streptophyta; class Magnoliopsida; order Dipsacales; family Adoxaceae; genus Sambucus; species Sambucus nigra. Next base: position 404,444,175 of record OX422207.1, read on the forward strand.
GTAGGTAGTTAGTAGTGTTTCATCTTACTCACGTGTTTTATATAGTTTAATTTGACATACTCTATTGTGATATTTATCATGTATGATGCTTATGTCTGGGTTTACGGAGCCTAATTGGGAGGAGTTGTTAGTGTTCATGCGGTGGGCTCTGACCCATTGCGTTGACTAACATTTTAGGTCCAATTGCTGGAGTTGTTGTACACAATGGATTGGAGATTTTTGGAGTACAGTTGGAGATTTACTTTTATTTATTTAGTTGTTTAGATTATTTATATTCTGTCTTTTTATTATGAGACGGTTATTATGGATTTGGTGGGCCATTCGGTTCCACATTTGTTTATGGTTTTCAGTTTGAAATTTTTAGTTGAATTATTTACTGGATATTATTCTATCTTTTAGAGTTGGATTTGTTTTTGGAGCTATCATAGTGATGGATTTTATTTGTGTGGATGTTTATATACATTGGATTGATTCAAACCATATCTTGTGGAAAAAGTTTTTATCGTCTCATATTTTTATCACATGCTGAGAATGATATTTTATTTAGTGATGCCAGGCGTAGGCTTGCCAACTCGCTCGTCAGAATGTGTGGGGTGTTACAATTTTTTTTATAAAATTGCCTCTAATAGTTTTAAAAGCACCCAAATGAAATTACAAGGATAAAACTAAAACATATTCATACATCATTAAGATCCTTGAATGTTGAAAACTAAACATGGCATGAAACACGGCATGATGATGTAAACACTCTAACTTGGCCACTACGGCATTCAATCAAACACGTCACAAACTTTGAAGGATAAACACTTAAGACCTAACCTATTACTCAAACGGTTTTGTCCAAACGGAATTAAGCCAAAACATACAAATTGACTCGATTCAAAAATTTATCCTCACAATTATCCCCCTTTGGCTATTTCGAAAAAAACCCAAACATAAAAACCTAAGGGTCATTAAGCTCATATAAAGACTCAATCTCCAACCCCGAAAGAAAGAAATACAGACTTGACAAACACATACATTGAGTGGTTTTGCTCTTGTGTAAACCTTTCCTCATCGTTGCAAACCTGCACACTTAAACACGCATTTTAAATGCAACTTGAGTATATAATAATATAAACCGCATATGAAAAACCTTCCCCCTTTTTCTAACAATCTCCATCTAAGATAAGACATTTCCCCAAGGTAAAAATTTATCCCCCCACACTTAAAGAACTAGATACCATTTCTCTCCTTATTATTCATGAATAGAAAAAGAATATATACCATTTCTCCCACTTATTGTTCAGGAATAGACAAAGGATAAGGTACATAATATAATAAACTCCCCCTAAATGTAACACAAATAAACATAAGAAAAACAAGCAAATTCATGTGATGATCTGAAGTGCAACATGCAACGACAAACATAACTCGACAATAAAATGCTTCTCCACACTCCGATTAGAATTTAGGAACTCAAAACATTATAATTTCTCTCTCAATAAAATGTTGCTCTGCACTCTTATTTATAGGATATTTTTCAAAATTGAGATAAGGATGAAAATAAAAATGGAAGATCTCAAATTCTACAAAAAATCGTAGGCTTGTTCGTACAATTTTGAACCTCGTTCGAACGAAGTATAGCATCTCATTCAAACACGTATCCACAATCTAAGAATTAGATTCTAGTGAGGATTGAAGTTTGTTCGTTCGAAGTTTCTTGGAACCTGTTCTAATGAGGTAACATATCTCGTTCGAACGACATACCAAAACTCGTTTTAACCGTGTCAAGAGAAAAATACTTTTCTTTTAAAAAATATTAAAAGGGATAAATCTTTTTAAAATAATTTTATTATAATAATAACAACCAAATATAAGATATACAAGGATCAAAATATGCATGCATTCATACCTGAGAGATCCTCAGAACGTGAAGAAGAAACGTGGCATAAACACGACACGACGATGTAGATCTTCTAACTTGGTCTCTACGTGATCAAGAAACCACGTCATAGGCTTGAAATGTCAACAACTCAAGTACTAACCTATGACTCAAAGAGTTTTTTCCAAACATGGAATAAAGCCAAAATACATACAAATTTACTCTATCAAAAAATTTCCCTTACCAATCTCCTCCTTTGGCTATTCCGGGACAAACCAAAAATAAAAAATCCTATGGACCATCAAGATCAACTAAGATGCAATCCTCAACCCCAAAAGGAAAAAGTATAGCTCGGCCGACTCTTAAACCATGAGTAGCTTTTCACTCTTGTAAACTTTGTCTCATGTTGCAGACCGGCACACTTAAACACACCTTCAAATGCAAAGAGAATATAACAATATAAATCTGCATAAGAATAAAACTCCCTCTATATCTAATGATCCCCACCTAGGTAAGACGTCACCCTCGAGATAAATATCTCCTCTATATCTAATGATCCCAACCTAAGTAAGACGTCTCCCCCTAAGATAAACATCTCCTCTTAAAACTAAAGTGAAAGACACCATTTCTCCCCCTTTTTGTTCAGGAATACACAAAGAAAGAATGCATAATAGACTATTTCTCCCCCATGAACCGTATCTCCCCCAAAATGTAGACCATGTGATATCAATTGGAAATATAGAGGAAAGAATAACATCATGCAATGGTATAAAGTGGAACAAACACAACATGGCAATATAAGCACAAATAATCCAAACAGTGATCAATTAAATACTAATATTGATGTAATAAATGATACAACTTAAATACATAAAGAAGAATGAGATACCAATGTAAACACGCAACAATGTATGACAATATGATCATATAGCATGCCAATTTGATTCAAAGATAAATCATATGACAAAATGGATTAAATGTAAAGGCAAAGACTCAAAAACAAACGATACCCTATATATAAATATGCAAAATATACCAATGACACACAGGCATATATATATATATATATATATGTGTGTGTGTGTGTGTGTGTGTGTGTGTGTGTGTGTGTGTGTGTGTGTGTATAAACACTATAAACAAGACACAAAAAACATAAGATTTACACAGTAGCATAGTATCGATGTGTCTAAACATGTGGGATGGAGTGAAGGGGCATGAACTAAATACAAATAAATTATGACCCAATCACTTAAAAATGTATAAGGAGTTTTATATGACTGCATTAACTTTGTCAAACAAAGATTTATCCTTATAGTAACTAATAAAGTGAAATCATAATGGACAAAAAAACACAATACATACTAGCCTAGAAAATATTAATGATTCCCAAATTAATAGCGTCAAACAAGAAATAACTAGGACTCAATGTGCAAACTCATTTATCTTCAACTCATAGCACCCTCAAAATTATAGATATATCATTTTTCACTCTCATTTGAAGATACTAATTTAACTGAAGAATCAATGAACAATGAAATAAAATTTGGCCTTGGAAATATTTTCTTTTCTTTTGCCTCTTAATATTTTAGGCTATTGTAAACAGTGGCCTTCTACATAAGGAAAATTTGTCCCTTCGTAGCCCTTTTCCCGTGCACACTCATATTTTCAATAAAAGCACAAAATTGTGGAAAATAGTTCTTACATGAACAAATCCTCTAATCAAAAATATATGTATAATCAGAGGATTTTTAGGAGAACATCTCACTTTGCTCATGTTACATCTAAAGTTAAAATCCAAACGATCTCATCCATGTGTATGAGGAGGCATATGCAAAGTGAATCCATTAAGAAAGTTATTTCTAAACTAGTCCATGTAAGCATCATTAAGAACAATCTAAGCATTAAAAATTATAATCAAATGTCCTATCTACATGGAAATATGTAATGAAGTGGATTCAAACACATCAATATACCACATAAAATGTGTAAAACTAAACTACATATAAATCAAAATCATTTTGAGTTTTTAATCGCTTTATGACACCAAAAAACTCAAAAGACAAACAAAATCTTTTTGTATTTTCAATACAACCCAATAAATGTAAAATTAAAATAAAAAAGAAATAAAAGACATACAACTAGAAAATACATATAAATAGTTCAAAGGAGGAGGTATGGATTTTTATAGAAAAAACTTGTATAAGGAAAGAAAATAACTTCCTAGTCAACAAGCCCTTCTCTGTCACCTGCTCTCCTTCCACTAGAGTCTTCCCCTTGTTAGCAGCTTCAGAGCCTTGACCAACATTGATTCCACCCTCAGCATGAACAATCTCCATGCCACCGGTAGGCTAGCCGTCACCTCTTCATCTTCCTTATATGGATCGGGGTGAGGGGAGTGAAAGCTAAAAATTTCAAATTCAGCAGAGATTCAAGCAGCCTTTAGAGCCTAGTCCCAACCCTTTTTAAAGGAAAACTTGCAACCATAGGTGAGCTTCCCCTCTGCATCATCATGGGCTTTGTTAAAACCTTCACGATAGCTGGCGTCCTTCTCCTGAGAAAGTCCTCCTCCATCTTGGTGACCATATTGCCCGATAAACTTTGATTTTTCTCGACAATCTCATCCTTTTTATCAACTACCTTCTTCTGAGATGTGTCAAGCTCATAAAAAGTCTTGGAAAACTTCCCCTTCTCTTGCTCCCATGCCTGGCAAATTTTAGCAAAGGCCTTCTTCTCAACCTTTAGAGCATCTTTCAGCCCCTTCTCCTTCTTAAACTTGTCAGCATTATCTTCTAGAAGAGTTGTGAAATTAGATAATAATTGTACAAAGATAAACAGAATCACATAGTTAGCATGAATTAAGATAAAATAGAGAAAAGTGAAATAGTTTGAGTATGAGGACTTACTAGGGCCATCCCCTGAGCAATTTTGAGGGTGAGCTGGGATGACCCTAACCTCGGGAGCGAGGTAGGGGCATCACCCACGCTAGCCCCTCAGCTGTTGCAACAAGAGGGGGAAATCTAGGGGTTTTTAGATCCCACTTTTGTTTGGCCTCCCTCTTCTCTTCGTCTCTCTTATTCTTCTCTTCCTTCTCTCTTTCTTTTTTCCTCTCTTCTGCCTCTTTCCTCTTCTCTTTCCCCTTCTCTTTCCCCTTATCCAACGAGTTAGAGATGTTAGCCTTAGGGGACTCGGTATCATATGTCTTCAGAGACTTAAGACTATCAGAAAGGACAACTTAATCAACATCATCATCAGGGAGCCTCAGCTTTCTACTCTTTATTAAAGGGGCCATGTATTTTTCTTTTTATTCCTCTTCTTATTCTTCTTCTTCTTCCTCTTCATCTTCCTCCTCTTCAGACCCTTCTCCCTCCTCCTCGAATTCCTCTACCTCCTCCTCTATCATAATAGGTTCAGAAGGCCCGACCTCAGGATCTTTTAAGGTTGCAACCTTATCGACCAGACGAGTGATAAAACTAGTAACTGTGTTCTTGTATTCCAACAGAAAGGTCATCAACCTCGGATGCTCATTGTCTGCTAATCTTTCCTTGATGCTCCAAGCTTTAAAAAGCTCATCAGCATCAACCTGACTTATATCAGGCTCCCGATTTTTAGCATGAGTAGAAGAACAAAAAGAGAAGAACATTATATAAGATTAGAGAGGATAAAAAAGTAAGAAATGAACAGTCAAGAATAAAAAAGAAGAAACAAACTATTTGGGCCTCTCCATAGTCAAAAATTACAAGTCCCCGTTGCCTTTTGCCCACAACAGCGGGAGGACGTTGCCAATTTCTAGCAATAAAACCGTGTTCCCAATAATCCTTATGGGAATCCAAAAGATTCACCACCAGAACCCTCTCAGCCTTTCTAGTTTTTAAATACAAAAGACTTTCCTTGGTTCCCGACCACATGTAGCAGTTGCAGATCTCGACAAGGTCTAATTTCGTCCCATAAAGGGTGTTTATTATGTGGATCCCATTAACTATCTTCCGAACATTGGGGGCACACTGGGCGGGCATAATTTTAAAACGTTTGAAGAACCCAGGGAACCACTTGTTTTGGTGAAATGTTAAACCCCCTGAGTTATTAGGAGTGTGTGAATCCAGTGCCCCCTTCAACATCACGGACATTCCTCTACGGTGAAGATGTTAGATAATATATATAACTATAACATATTCTAAGGTGAGAACAAAATAGCTTTTGGTTTGGTCTGGGTGATGTTGTAAATATTAAACTTCGTTGGTATTTTTCGGCTAAAGCGGATTAAAAACTGTTGTAATAAAATGGGCATAACTCTCTTTAGAAAATTCAGAATCTAATTTCGAAAATTGTGTTAGAACCTTAATACATGGAGTTTTACATAAATGTAAACTATAACATCTAATTCTATTCCAATTATTTCAAATTGACCAACTAATATGATGTGTCACTAAATTTAATGTCATTTTGTGTATTCAAATACTAATGATATTGAATTGATAGGTGGGGAAGCGGTTAATCCTCCCATACCAAAGAAGTAGATTTCATAATACTTTAATTACCTAATATGAAGTGAATTGTAATGCATTGTCCTGGATATATGGGTTACCCATGAGTCAACCCAGTCCAAATCGAGCCTTAGGTGTGAAGTGCAATGGAACAACCTATATAATATCGCTAGTCCAGTCTTTTTTAATTAACATTTCACTTGTTTAGCATGTGATTCCAGTTTCAAGATAAGTTACGTGTGGGACCACGGGGACCACCCCGAAGTCCAAGTAAAAAGAGTTTCTAACGTAAAAAAATGAAAGTACTTACCTGAATAACGCTCTTAAATATGAAACTGCTCCTAACCTGTCGTGACAAAGCAAGGGTGTGAGCTAGGGGTGTCAATTATTTCCGAACTTCCAAATTTTTAAAAATTTTCCAATTTTGGCACCATTTTAATTTTTTCGATCCGAATTTTTTTAATTTCCGACTTTTTCGATATAAATTGGAATGGAATTGGAAATCAAATCTAAATTTTTGACTTTTCGATTTTCCATTCCGAAAATTTCGATATTGCGCCGATCCGATTTATCCAAAATGTTTTTCAAAATAATAATATTATTATTCATTTTAATAATTTTTACTCATCACATTTCCTAATAATCTCACCCTTCATTTAAAACAATCCCACCCATTCATTTAAAATAATATCAACCCTTATTTTTTACCTATATAAAGGTTCTTTTGCCCCCCCTTTTTTCTCATTTCTAAACTAATTAGAAAGACCACGCCGCTCTCATTACTGAATCCTTTCATTTCTAATTCCTCTCACTCAATCCGGTATGGTCTCATTCCTCTCCGATCTATTAAACACGGTTTGGTAGGTCTATTTGTTAAACATATTTGAGACTTCAATTGACTTAACTTACCATCAATGATTTCATCCATCTTTTCTCATTGAAACACAGTATAGTCATCGTATATTGCCTGCATCTTGCTGCATCTGTATAACTCTATAAATAATTGCAATTTATGATTGGGAAGTTCATGGAATCATAGGGAAAATAACTTAAGTGATTTCCTTTTATGCGTACTACCATTGGTGTTATTCTTTGCTTATTGTTTTCTCATAATAATGTGCACTGCTCACTTGGTCTTACCAGGTTCAACTTTTAATTTTAGCATCAATACTCAATATTGCTTAAAATTGACATTTGTATGGAAATAAAGACTACCCCCACCCCCAAAAAAAGTGGAATAAAAAAGATAAAAATGATAATTTTGTATTTTCGATATTATCTGAAAAAGATAAAATTGATATTTCTGATTTTTCCTAATTTTTTCCGAATAAAAAAACATCCAAAAATTTCAAAAATTCTGAAATATTCTGAAGTCGCCGACATGGAAAAGAAATTGATTTTCCGATTTTGGAAAGGATTTTAAAATTCCAAAAATTTTGGAAAATTTTTCGAACACCCTTATTTCGATCCAATCAGGCCAAAACACCCCCTAGTGTGAGTTGATGCCCAGTGGGAAATATACAATAATGCAGTATAGAATCAAACGGCAGAAAGATACTCAACATGTTATAACTACGTATACATTCAACTTTCTTATATATATATATATTCTTTAGTACGTGAAACCGCCTTATGCAAAAATGCTACTTATCCAGATTAATTCACCTTAATCTCATAAAATAGCTTCTTGTTAATACTTAACATTTATTCCTTCATTTAACTCGCGCAGTTAAATACGTAAATAATTACACTTGTTTAACGAAAAATCATGCATTTACCAAAATTTCCCTTTTTACACAACTAACCAATTTTAGTATGTTCATTGAAAGCACCCATTCAACACACACGACCACCGCATTGGAAAATACTTATTTAACTTTTGAAAAACCTTCATGAACACTGTGTTGATTACGGGTCACCCATTAACAACTATACCTTACGTTTTTCACTTGCTTTATGGACATTATTACATTTGCATATTACTATTCCACTTAATCCATAACCGGAACACTTTTTAATTCATTCAAGTTAGATTGTACTCACACGTTTCACAACACAACCCATTTCTTGATATGTTCCACATTCCATCACCTTTTTCTCGAAATCATTCCACTTAACCACATACTTCAACGGGCTCCACATCGTCGGCTATGTGCACCATATGCTCTAGCTAGTGATTTAAGGTTTTTCACCTAATGGCTCCGGGACCTTCTTGCTTATTTTTCGATTGCATCTAAGTCCTTGTTAATGTTTTTAACACTTTACACATGTCCACGTTATTTCGTTTATTTATCTTTACTCGGCCGAAGTCAAAACCCGAACTTAACCGTCCGTTTTTCCCTTAACACTTTCTTTCTCCTTTAAGTCCCTTATTCACATACACGTGATTTATACTAAAATCATTCACGCTTTAGGAATTAATTCATTCTTTACCCATACTAGTGTAAGACATTCTTTTGACATTTTTTTTCTCCATAAAAATGTTCCACTTTAAGTAAATTACCAATTTACCCTTTGTTTACCAAACTTACACTTTAGTCCTTTAACAAGTATTATTTCTCAAAATGGTTGTTAAGTTTTTAACTTAATATTTAAAACACCTTTATTCATTTTAACACTTGTTTAGTACCACACTATTACCCAACTCTCACACTTGACACTTTTACACTTTGAATATGTAAAATAACATCTTTACATAATAGACTTCCATTTTTCACACAATCTTTTAAGACCAAGATCACCATTTGTCTTATTAGATATTTAAACCCAACAAAACTTTCCTTAAACTTGTTCACATATTTATTATCAAAATACTACAAGTTTATATGCATGAGATGTCCATCTTACATGCAACAAGAATGATAGTTCCTTACATTTTTACTCCATAAAGATGTCCATTATTAGTTTTACTAGAAAATACACCAAAATAATATTGTCATATATTTTTATTCAATAAAAATGTTTATTATTTCTTTTTACTAGCAATACACCAAAATGACATTTTCTTACATTTTAATTCCATAAAAATGTTTATTATTTCTTTTTACTATAAATACACTAAAATAATGTTTTCGTACATTTTTATTCCATAAAAATGTCAATTATATCTTCTTACTAAAAATACACTAATATAGTGTTTTCTTACATTTTTATTCCATAAAAATGTCAATTATTTCTTTTATTAAAAAATACACAAAATTGATATTTTCTTACATTTTTATCCCATAAAAATGTTTATTATTTTTTTTACTAGAAAATACACTGAAATAATATCATCTTGTATTTTTATTCCATAAAAATTTCTATTATTAATTTTACTAGGAATCCATCATTATTTTCATAATAACACTACTCTTAACATTCAAACAATATCAAGACTATAATATACACCAAATAAAGTCTTAGATATAGAGTAGATTATCCCACCTCAATGAAGTTCTAATAATGGATGGCATGAAAGATCAAGGAAGATGACAACCCCCCACCTCCTAAGGTGGCCTTAAAGGAGTTGTCCAGTACCATCAAGTTTAGCTCCAAGAAAACCCATTAAAAAAAACTCTACAAAACCTCGAATAACATACCAATAATAAATCTCCAAACACCCATCAAAAACCCCCTAACAACAACATATAAATCATATCTCTTACTTAATCATGGAGGAAGTCAAGTATTATATGGTGTGATAGTAGTCCCTACTCTCACAACTGATGATGGTCGAGTGGAAAAAGGATGGGAAGGAAGGCAGTGGTCTCTGAGAGGTCGATATAGTAACACTTCAACGTTTTACTACCCACAACCCTCTTCTTAAACTAACACTAGAGTCTTCCAAACATATATATATATATATATATATATATATATATATAAATAAAAAATACCCAAGCTTATCAAGCTCCCAGAGCTTACACGCAGGCAAAATTGACGGTGCCAAAGGTGACGGCATTTGTGAAAGACTCGCCAAGTGGGTTGTTCGTCCTAGGTTTCTATTCCTTTATACACGAACACCCACAAACTAATAATGTTCTTCACTACCTTTGTCAGACAGTCTGACGTGAAATACTGACCAACGAACAAGAGTATGACAGCACATAAGGGAGACTAACTTTCTAAACGTTGTTCGAACGATATAGAATTTCGTTCGAACGACAATAAATGTCGTTCGAACAAGATAAATGTCATTTGAATGACCTGTTGAGCAGCTGAATCCTTTCTCTCTACAAATCCCATCTTTTCGGATTTTCACCTTTACCCCAATAGTTTTCCATTTCTTAAAGAAAAGCACATATAGTTTAATTACTTATAACCACCAACTCCCTATGCAGCCAATAATCCAATATTTTTTGTTATTTAATCCAACTCGTTACCCGTAATTTATTATAATTAGAATTTGTCCCTCCTCATATAAATCTATATATGATTTAATTAATTTACCGGGGCGGGATATTACATGAATGACATGCCCTATGAATTGTAGATGCTTATAATATTACATGGAAATGTATGGTTTAGATCCTTATGTTAAAATGCTCGTGTGATGATGTGGTGCTTATGATATATATGCATATGATTAAAAATATTAAGTGAAGTTATCTGATTATATGAACTGTGAAGGGTCCTACGGGATATGGGGATATCGTTTTAATTAGATAATACATATTAAGGTTCTATGTACTCGAGCCAAAACAAAGGGTTGTGGTGGTCCTTATACATCGCGGTGGGTTAATTAGACTGTGGCGGATCCATACTTGTGAGTGTCCACAATTCCTACTTGTGTTATATGATTTAAAATATTTATTTAAACTTGTTATATGTGTGGTATATTTGTGTAAAGTCATTCACTAAGCTTCTGCAGCTTACACTCCTATAATATTTTTTTTCAAGTTTGGCTATCGTTTGGAGTTCACTGCCAAGTTAGGACTTTAGAATAGGAGAGTCAAAGATACGTATTATGGGTTGAATATCAAAAAACTTTTGTAAATGTTAAACTAAGAAACTTGTTTATATAAAGTTGTTTTGTACTTCGTAAGTTATATGTAAAGGTAATGATGTTATTGTTTTGTACTTAGTAAGTTATATGTAAAGGTAGTTATGTTTTCATATAAACATGCCTTTGGAGAAATAGAAAAAAACTTGTGTTATTTTCCAAGAGATTACAATTAAATTATTGTAGAACGGAATTTATATGCATTATAAGGATGATTTTAACTTATTTAAGGTGGGGTTTGATAACTTGGTATCAGAGTATAGTTATTAGGTTCTAGACATAGTGTCAGTGTCTATATTGGGAGTGGACAAAAGAGAGTGGTTTTGTTACGGGATAAGATTTTGACTAAAAATTTTAATGTTAAAACTTATTTTATTGTATTTTTGTTTAATTTATTTATGTCGCAGTAAGTGATGGATCCACATGAGCAGTATGACAGAGCAGAGGGTGAGTTATCCCATGTTCTTAATAATCAGGAAGGATAGAGACCTATTGAAGTGAAGGAACCAGAGGTGAAACAACAACCTATAAATGACATGGGAAGAATATTAAGTGCAATGGCACAACTAGTGTAACAAGCGAGAGGTGGAGCACATGGTGGAGAAAGAGATAAAATACATAACGAATTCATGAAGTTAAATCCCCTAGCATTTATTGGGACTAACAATCCATTAGTGGAAGATGGTCGGATTAAAAATATGGAAACAATATTCAAACTAATGTAAGTTCAAAATGACAAAAAGGTTTTATTGGAAACCTTTAAGTTAGAGGATGATGAAAAGTTATGGTGGGATGCTATAAAGAGGTTACTTACTATAATGGGGGGACTGGTGCCAGTAGTTCCTCCACCAATTAATTGGGAGAAGTTTGTGAATGTTTTCTTTGAAAAGTATTTTCTAAGGATTTATATATAAGAGAAGGAAGAAGAATTTATGATACTTAAATAGGGAAATAGGACAGTGGCAGAGTATGAAACTTTATTCATATATTTTTCTATATTTGCACTTGATTTGGTGAGGATAGACGAAAGTAAATGTACCCAGTTTCAAACTAAATTGGATGTAGATCTCAAAACCATGATTGCTAATATGAATATCACGGATTATGTGGACTCCTTGGATGAGCTATGGTGTCAAAAATTTAATGAAAGAAATACAAGTTGAACATTCAAGAAAGACAGACATGATGGTACAAAATCACATGGAAGGGAGATAGGAACGTCAATTTCGAATATAGCACGAGGGGAATCTAAATGTCAAGGATTTAAAAATACCAAAAGTGTGCATGGAAGATTTCAAGCTCAAGGTGGAAAGACTGGGATGAGTCAGTCAGAAAATGCATTTATGTTTGGATCGAGGCCCTTTTTTATAAATGTCATGGTATATGTCTCGAAAGTGCCTAATAGGTGATATGACACATTTATGTTTCCACTAGCATCAACCCGGGCATATGCAAAAGAATTGTCCAGTAATATGATCTATAACATCAGTTAGGACTGTGATGGTAGGAGGTAGGAGTTTGTGACACCCCACCTAATTAAATACCGGGTGATCAGTCCTTTATAAAATTAAATCAAGATATCCGGTTGGTTCAGATTATGCATCACTGTCGAAAGTTTTATTATTCAAAACTAACCACCTAATATTTAAAAAAGATTGATGTCAAAATTTTATCGATAAAGGAAAATAATTAAACATCACCATTCAGCACAAAAACGTAAGGAAAGAACTAATTGAAATAAAATGAAGAACTGGAGTAAACACATCCAGATAAAATCCCATACAATAATCCAATAATATGAAATTAAAATCTAATGATAGAATAAAACAACTCTAAATCTCTTAATATAAAATAAGAGGGACGTCATGTCCAACAGAAGTAAATAACTGATAGATGAGGAGAAATAGACTCAAAAGCGTCTACTAGCAACGTCCTGTAGCTTCCACAGTAGCTACAACTCGGCAAATGAATGGAATCTCCTAAGCCTGGTGTCCGTACGGCTGAGTACCTAAAATAATATAACAAGAAAAGAGATTTTGCGGAAAAAAAGGGTCAGAGCCCGAGTAGAAAATAGTTTAAATATAGAAAGTGCTTAAATTGGATTAATTAGCACAAATATTATTCATGTTAACTTAGCGTACTCACTTGAGATGCTCACCTCTCATATAATGTTTACGCCTAACGAGCCTAACTACCCATACTAGTCATGATACTCTGCTTGACTATACATAGTATAACCATTATGCCAGATAAAATATCTAAATAATCCAAAGACATATATTTCTATTATTTAGGAATAGGCTTAAAGATGTCTTAACTCATTCTCATAGCATTTTCTCAACTGGTGACTCAATGCGTATATACTTTAATAAAGTAGCCAACATGAAATACAGAATATGAACCCAGTATACATTTATAAATTCTCACTATATATATATATATATATATATATATATATACTACACCCATGGTTAAGAAACCCCTAGTGCTAGGCATACTCGGCTATCTAGTCCCATTGCAATGCTCAAGCATAAAGGACAACATGTTCAATCTCTCAAGAACCAAATAAAACATATACACATATTGGAGGCGAACATAGTCCCAAGCCAATGGGCTACGCACATACTTACGCACCCATACGACCGTCACCACTGTCGTTCTCACAGATAGCCCATACATAGGTTCCACGCTCTAGTGGTACAACTTAAAATCCCCCGAGGGCACACAAGATATGATCGCCCACGACGCGCTAACCTCCGTTCCATAGCCAGTAACTAGGTATGTCATACACATATTATTCCAAGTAATAAGCATGCACACAACTTATATAACTTAATAGGCGTTCACACAACCCAATTACCATAGTACGTAGGTAATATTAATATTTCTACTCTCCACGATATCCATTTATGTATAACCTTTTTAGTACTCACATTATCCCCTAGGTTTCCATACAAGTTCAATACCTCAAGTATCATTACACCCTTAATTCCCTAAAACTTTGGATTTTAAGTCACTCGTTACTCACGTAGGTTAATACACTCGCTTAGGTAAACCTAGGATCATTTTTAACTCGGTTGGACCCTAAAAACCCATTCTGGAATCTCATTAGAAGTCAAGGAATTCTCGTTCTAATGAGGTCATTTGAACGAAGTTTCCACTTCGAACGAACTTCAACATCTCAGTTGAAGGGTCGTTGGATTTCTCATTAGAAGGCTCGTTCGAACGAGGTTGTTCGAACAACCTGGACAGGTCTTCGAATGAAAAATCTGAATAGGCCAAGTTCTTCCCAAATTCGATTTTTCTCAACATTCCAAACCTCAAAATCAATCCAAATTTTGTCCAACATCAATTTAGATGGTTTTAAACTATCCCTAATCATTATGGGGCAAATTCTAACACAAATTAGTGTTCAAATCTTTATGTTTTCAAAAGGGAAACCAATAATTTCTAAAATCTCTAGAAATTCTCATATAATGAACCCAACATTTTAATTATTTCAAACCCTTAATTTAATTCCTGATTTGCCAAACTCTCCAGATTTAACAATCTACAAATGGGGTAAATCCTCTACATGCAACCCATCACCAAAATCCAATGTTCCTTTATGATTAAACCTGGTGAAACTTAAATTTCCATCATATTATATCTAAATCATCAACAGAGTTTAACATGAACAATATATGCTAAATTAACTAGCAAGATAAACACCTGCCTTGAGATGGATTTCTGATTCTCAGGCTAAAATTGATATGTGGTTGATTCTCTCGTCGCGATCTACACTTTGGTGTAATTCTTGGGTGGAAATCCTTGAGTTCTTGCCCTTGTTCTCCAATGGAGTCTTCGTTTTCCTTGGTTCCCTCTCTCTCTCTCTTTCACATAGGTTAAAACTGACAGTAACCTCTAACCCACGTAGATTTTATTTTAATCCTACTCTTCGTCCATTTAATTACTCAAAAATCTCAAAAGACTAAAATACCCCTTCAGGGTGTCATTTTGGGCTAAAATGCCCCGGGCTCCAAATATAACACCCGAGTAGTGTTTTCTGATTATTTCGACCCTTCCGGACACACTGGCGCATTCAAAATAGTCATTCGAGTTCTATAAAAATAATTTACCTATTTAATCCCCAAATATATAATAGTGACGCGACTCATACATGTGTCCCAAATAATTATATCTTAACTGTCGTGTATCTCATCCTCGACCATATTATTATTTTCAAAACCATCTATTATGTTACTCACTACGTAATGCTCAATATAGTTATTATTCAACATGATTTCAACATAATTATTTTTATAATAACTAACTCTCGTCGCGCTAGTAAGTATTACCATAAAGTCAGATTAATTATAAAATAAATATTCTCTCTTAAATTAGGATTAATTACAAAATAAATATTCTCTCTTAAATTAATTAATCCCAATTTCCATAATTTCATAATAAAATAAATATTCCTAAAAATACGGGGTATTACAGAGTTCTAAACTAAATGTTCACAGGGGAGGTAGAGGAGGTATATCTCAAAGTCGAGGTCAAGGCTGATTTTTTGAACTAACGCATCAAGATGCACAATCTACACCTAATATGGTGACAGGTACATTTACCATTTGTGAGAAATATGATTATGTGCTGATAAATCTTGAATCTACACATTATTTTGTGTCTTTACTTTATCTATTTCATCTTAATATACCATTATCATTATTATATTATGGTTTAGCTATTGTTACTCTAGTAGGGGAACTAGTTTTAATTGATAGGGTGTATAGGGAGTTTATGGTACAAGTAGATGAAAAGGAGTTGTTGGTTGACTTATTACCTCTTAACATGTATTACTTTGATATGATATTTGGTAAGGATCGATTGGCCTCCCATCATGTATTTATAGGCTACTTTAGAAGGGAGGTAGTGTTTTAACTACTAGGTAAACCTGAATTTAAATTTATAGGGGACTAAAATGTCACTCTAACATGTTTAATTTCTGCTACAAAGTCATATAAACTGCTAAGGAAATGATGTCAGAGTTATCTTGCTCATGTAGTCGACACAAGATAATAGGTAGAAAAATATCAGATAAACCAGTGGTTAATGAGTTTACAGATGTCTTTCTAGAGGAACGTCTAGGGTTAGCACTGAACTGTGAGGTAGAAATTGTGATTAAGTTGGTACCGGGAACCGCTCCAATATCTATTGCATCAAATCGTATGGAATTGCACCATATCATATAGAACTTGTATAATTAAAAGAGCTAAAAATATAGTTACAAGATTTTTTAGATCGTAGTTTTATACGACCTACTGTATCACCCGGGTATTATTTATAAATAAGAAAGATGGAACCATAAGAGTATGCATTGATTATCGTCAGTTGAACAATGTGACGATACATAACAAATACCTATTTCCCTGCATTGACAATTTATTTGATCAGTTACAAGTAGCCACAATATTTTCCAAGATTGATCTTAGATCTAACTATTATCAATTGAAAGTAAGAGACTATGACATTTCTAAAATTTCATTTCGTTCTAGGTATGGCAATTATGAATTTCTTATCATGAAATTTGGGTTAACAAATGAACCAATCGTATTAATGAACTTGATGAACCGCGTATTTCACCCATACATGGATTCTTTTGTTATTATCTGCATTGATGATATTTTGATATATTCCCATAGTAGAAAGGAACATGAACACCATCTGCGTAATATTTTATAGACCTTGTGAGAGAAGAATTTATATGCTAAATTTACAAAATGCAAATTTTAGCTAGACATGATAGTATTTTTTAGCATGCTATTTATGTTGATGGAATTTGTGTTAATTCCAAAAAGGTGGAAGTAGTAATGAATTAGGAAAGGCCAACCAGTGTGGCAGAGTTACGTAGTTTTTTGGGATTGACTGGATATTATAGGAGATTTATATCAAGGTTTTCTTTTATTGCATTTCCTTTGACTAAGCTTACCAGAAAATAACACATGTTCATTTGGCATGATGGTTGTGATAAAAACTTTGAAAATTTAAAGGGTAAGTTGATATCAGCTCCATTATTGACTATTCTAATAGGTACAAAAAGTTTCATCATTTATAGTGATGTACGATATCAAGGACTTGGTTGTGTGTTAATGCAGTATGGAAAGATAATTGATTTTTCTTCTCGGAAATTAAAGATACATGAACGCAACTACCCTATACATAATCTTGAGTTAGCCACGGTACTTTTTGGACTAAAGATTTGGAGGCATTACTCATATGGTGTTAGTTATGAAATTTTTACTAACCATTAAAGTTTAAAATACTTGTTTACTCAAAAGACTTGAACTTAAGGCAAAGGAGGTGGATTGAACTTATAAAATATTATGATGAAACTTTAATTTTTCTGCTACAAAGTCATATAAACTGCTAAGGAAATGATATCAGAGTTATCATGCTCATGTAGTGGACACAAGACAATAGGAAGAAAAATATCAGATATACCAGTGGTTAATGAGTTTGCAGATGACTTTCTAGAGGAACGTATAGGGTTATCACCGAACTATGAGGTAGAAATTGTGATTGAGTTGGTACCGAGAATCGCTCCAATATCTATTGCATCATATCGTATGGAATTGCACTATATCATATGGAACCTGCAGAACTAAAAGATATAAAAATACAGTTATAAGATTTTTTAGATGTTAGTTTTATACAGCCTAGTGTATCACCGTGGGGAGCCCCGGTATTATTTGTGAATCAGAAAGATGGAACCATAAGACTATGCATTGATTATCGTCGGTTGAACAATGTGATGATACATAACAAATACCCATTTCTCCGCATTGATAATTTATTTGATCAGTTATAAGGAGCCACAAAATATTCCAAGATTGATATCAGATCTGACTATCATCAGTTGAAAGTAAGAGACTATGACATTTCTAAAATTGCTTTTCCTTCTAGGTATGGCCATTATGAATTTCTTATCATGCTATTTGGATTAACAAATGCACCAATCGTATTCATGAACTTGACGAACCACATATTTCACCCATACGTGGATTCTTTTGTTATTGTCTGCATTGATGATATTTTAATATTTTCCCATAGTAGAAAGGAACATGAACACCATCTGCGTAATATTTTATAGACCTTGTGAGAGAAGCAGTTATATGCTAAATTTACAAAATGTAAATTTTAGCTAGGCATGATAGTATCTTTTAACATGCAATTTATGCTGATGGAATTTGTGTTAATTCTAAAAAGGTGGAAGCAGTAATGAATTAGGAAAGGCCAACCAATGTGGCAGAGTTACGTAGTTTTTTGGTATTGACTAGATATTATAGGAGATTTATATCGGGGTTTTCTTTTATTGCATTTCCTTTCACTAAGCTTACCAGATAAGAGCACATGTTCATTTGGAATGATGATTGTGATAAAAATTTTGAAAATTTAAAGAGTAAGTTGATATCAACTCCATTATTGACTATTCCAATAGGTACAAAAAGCTTCGTCATTTATAGTGATGTACGATATCAAGGAATTGGTTGTGTGTTAATGCAGTATGGAAAGATAATTGATTTTTCTTCTCGGCAATTAAAGAAACGTGAGCGCAACTACCCTACACATAACCTTGAGTTAGCCGAGGTACTTTTCGGACTAAAGATTTGGAGGCATTACTTATATAGTGTTAGTTATGAAATTTTTACTGACCATTAAAGTTTAAAATACTTGTTTACTCAAAAGACTAGAACTTAAGGCAAAGGAGGTGGATTGAACTTATAAAATATTATGATGAAACTTTAATTTTTCTGCTACAAAGTCATATAAACTGCTAAGGAAATGATATCAGAGTTATCATGCTCATGTAGTGGACACAAGACAATAGGAAGAAAAATATCAGATATACCAGTGGTTAATGAGTTTACAGATGACTTTCTAGAGGAACGTATAGGGTTAGCACCGAACTATGAGGTAGAAATTATGATTGAGTTGGTACCGAGAATCGCTCCAATATCTATTGCATCATATCGTATGGAATTGCACTATATCATATGGAACCTGCAGAACTAAAAGAGCTAAAAATACAGTTACAAAATTTTTTAGATCGTAGTTTTATACGTCCTAGTGTATCACCGTGGGGAGCCCCGGTATTATTTATGAATCAGAAAGAGGGAACCATAAGACTATGCATTGATTATCGTCGATTGAGCAATGTGATGATACATAACAAATACCCATTTCCCCACATTGACAATTTATTTGATCATTTACAAGGAGCCATAATATTTTCCAAGATTGATATCAGATCTGACTATCATCAGTTGAAAGTAAGAGACTATGACATTTCTAAAATTGCTTTTCGTTCTAGGTATGGCCATTATGAATTTCTTATCATGCTATTTGGGTTAACAAATGCACCAATCGTATTCATGAGCTTGATGAATCGCGTATTTCACCCATACGTGGATTCTTTTGTTATTGTCTGCATTGATGATATTTTGATATATTCCCATAGTAGAAAGGAACATGAACACCATCTGCGTAATATTTTATAGACCTTGTGAGATAAGCATTTATATGCTAAATTTTCAAAATGCAAATTTTATCTAGACATGATAGTATTTTTTAGCATGCTATTTATGCTGATGGAATTTGTTTTAATTCCAAAAATGTGGAAGCAGTAATGAATTAGGAAAGGTCAACCAATTAGGCAGAGTTACGTAGTTTTTTGGGATTGACTGGATATTATAGGATATTTATATCATGGTTTTCTTTTATTCAATTTCCTTTGACTAAGCTTACCAGAGAAGAGAACATGTTCATTTGGCATGATGGTTGTGATAAAAACTTTGAAAATTTAAAGGGTAAGTTGATATCAGCTCCATTATTGACAATTCCAATAGGTACAAAAAGTTTTGTCATTTATAGTGATGTCCGATATCAAGGACTTGGTTGTGTGTTAATGCAGTATGGAAAGATAAATAATTTTGATTCTCGGCAATTAAAGATACGTAAACTCAACTACCCTACACATAATCTTGAGTTAGCCACGGTTCTTTTTGGACTAAAGATTTGGAGGCATTACTTATATGGTGTTAGTTATGAAATTTTTATTGACCATTAAAGTTTAAAATACTTGTTTACTCAAAAGGCTTGAACTTAAGGCAAAGGAGGTGGATTGTACTTATAAAATATTATGATGAAACTTGATTTTTTCTGCTACAAAGTCATATAAACTGCTAAGGAAATGATGTCAGAGTTATCTTGCTCATGTAGTGGACATAAGATAATAGGCAGAAAAATATCAGATATACCAGTGGTTAATGAGTTTGCAGATGTCTTTCTAGAGGAACGTCTAGGGTTAGTACCGAACTGTGAGGTAGAAATTGTGATTGAGTTGGTACCGGGAATCGCTCCAATATCTATTGCATCATATCGTATGGAATTGCACCATATCATATGGAACCTGCAGAACTAAAAGAGCTAAAAATACAGTTACAAGATTTTTTAGATCATAGTTTTATTCGGCCTAGTGTATCACCGTGGGGAGCCCCGGTATTATTTATGAATAAGAAAGATGGAACCATAAGACTATGCATTGATTATTGTCAATTGAACAATGTGACGATACATAACAAATACCCATTTCCCCGCATTGACAATTTATTTGATCAGTTACAAGGAGCCACAATATTTTCCAAGATTGATCTCAGATCAGACTATCATCAGTTGAAAGTAAGAGACTATGACATTTCTAAAATTTCTTTTCGTTCCAGGGATGGCCATTATGAATTTCTTATAATGCTATTTGGGTTAACAAATGCACCAATCGTATTCATGAGCTTGATGAACCGCGTATTTCACCCATACGTGGATTCTTTTGTTATTGTTTGCATTGATGATATTTTGATATATTCCCATAGTAGAAAGGAACATGAACACCATCTGTGTAATAATTTATCGACCCTTGTGAGAGAAGAAGTTATATGCTAAATTTACAAAATGTAAATTTTATCTGGACATGATAGTATTTTTTCGCATGCTATTTGTGTTGATGGAATTTGTTTTAATTCCAAAAATGTGGAAGCAGTAATGAATTAGGAAATGTCAACCAATGTGGCAGAGTTACGTAGTTTTTTAGGATTTAGTGGATATTATAGGATATTTATATCATGGTTTTCTTTTATTCAATTTCCTTTGACTAAGCTTACCAGAGAAGAGCACATGTTCATTTGGCATGATGGTTGTGATAAAAATTTTGAAAATTTAAAGGGTAAGTTGATATCAGCTCCATTATTGACTATTCCAACAAGTGCAAAAAGTTTCGTCATTTATAGTGATGTTCGATATCAAGGACTTGGTTGTATGTTAATGCAGTATGGAAAGATAATTGATTTTGCTTCTCGATAATTAAATATACGTGAACGCAACTACCCTACACATAATCTTGAGTTAGTCGCGGTAATTTTTGGACTAAAGATTTGGAGGCATTATGTATATGGTGTTAGTTATGAAATTCTTACTGACCATTAAAGTTTAAAATACTTGTTAACTCAAAAGACTTGAACTTAAGGCAAATGAGGTGGATTGAAATTATAAAATATTGTGACTGCACGATACATCACCACCCGGGTAAGGATAATGTTATTACGGATTCTTTGAGTAGAAAGTCTCTAAGTAGAGTATCTTATATTTATTGCATTCGATTTGACTTGATGAGAGGGTTAGCTTTGATGAGGGTGGAATTAACTTTAAATGATTCTTGTGAAATAGTAGCGAATTTAAATGTTAGACCTATGTTGATAAACTAGATACGACAATCACAGGCATGAGATACAGAATCGGAGAAAGTTAGAGACAATATACAAAAGGATAAAGCAAGTGAATTTTTTTTTCATAATTATGATATCGTTATATATGATAACCATTTGTGTGTACCAAATGTGCCTAATTTAAGAAGAACAATTTTATAGGAAGCATATTGTTCTTTTAATTCTATGTATCCAGGTATCATGAAACTTTATGGAGATTTGAAACAATGTTATTGGTGTTTGGTAATGAAACACGATATTGCAAATTTTATTGCTAGATGTCTAGTTTGCCAACAAGTGAAGGCGGAGCATCATAAGCCTAGTGGTTTATTACAATCCTTACCTAATCTTAAGTGGAAATGGGAACATGATACCGTAGATTTCGTAATATGTTTACCAAAATCATTACGATGGTTTGATATAAATTGTGTTGTCATTGGTTGATTAACTAATTCTACATATTTTCTTGCTGTTAAAACTACTTACACCATGAATAGATGTGCCAAAATATATATAGATAAGATAATTAGATTGTACAGTGCACTATTTTTATTATTTTTTACCAAGATATTAGTTTACTTTTCACCTAGTTTTCAACAAGCTTTGGTAACTAAATCAAAATTTACAATAGCTTTTCATCCTCGGATCGATGGGCAGTCAAAAAGAATGATCCAAATACTGGAAGACATGTTACAAATTTGTGTTAGAGTTTAAAGGCAATTGGGACGAGCACTTGTCACTAATAGAATTTGCCTATAATAAAAGTTATCATTCCAATGTAACAACCCCGTGATGTTTAGAATATTTAAATTACACGTGTCATAGTAATTTACTTAAGTTGAGAAATAAAGTGAATTTATATAAATATTAATTAGTGAGAAATGGATCAATATTTACGTGATATTATATTTATTTATGTGATAAGTAAATGAAATTGCATTATTTTAGATTACATCGCAAGTGAGTAAAAGCGACGGGTTAATAGTATTTATTCCGGGCGCGCGTTTGGATTGTGTTGGGAATAAGATGGTAACTTAATTTTTGGGGACTCGAATGATGATTTCGATTGCACGAAATGATCAAAATAGTCAAAATTAATTACCCATGGGTAGTCTTTGGGTCTCGGGGCTTTTTAGACTAGTTGGGACTAGTATATGGATGTTTTGGTCTTTTTAAGGGGATGTGAAGAGACAAAAATGGGATTTGTGTTATAAAATAAAGGGTTTATAGAAAAAAAAACCATCGTTTTACAAAATACAAAAGGTTCTTTAAGAGAAACCAAAGGGTTAGAGAGAAAATGAAGAGAAAAGTGAGAAAAACTCAAAAGTTTCAAGAAAAGCTAAAGAAATTCAAGGATAATTCAAGTGGGAGGATTTGTGAAGAAGTTCGGGGATTTTTGGTTATCATCTACAACGACTTAAGACACTACAAAACTAGAGGCAAGTGGTTATCTTTCTAAATAGTTATTTGTGCAATTCATAATTTGGAAAATGAATTTTGGTGGAATTCCTATGCAAATGGGTGTTGGGATAAATGAATTCATAGAATATATGGAAGATTTATATGAATTAAAATCTGAAATTAGGAGTTCATGTAGAAATATGGACTCTTGAATTAAAGAGATTGAAAAATTATGAGTCATTTATAATGATGTTGAGAATTTCATAATTTTTGGGAAAATAATGATGAATCTCATGTTGTGATTATGTGTAGTTAAACTATATATGAAAAGGGATTGATTTCATGTTTAGGATTCATGAGAAATAATAATGTTTGTGGAAACTAACTTTGGAGTTGGTTTAGATGAATTAAACAATACTGAAAATTTAAAGGAAAAAAACGAGAGGAATGAGAAGAGTCACTTTGGAGAGTTTTAGATCCTCTTCTTGAGTGCTTTCGGAACATATTTGATAAAAACTCAAAACACATACCTCACTCAATATTTTTTGTAGAATCCAAATCTGAAGTCAGATTGGTGATTTGGGTTTGGATCTAATTATTTTGTTTTTAAATAGTCCTATAATTGTGGATTTTGACTCTGATTGGCTGCCCTGCCATAGTCAGTTTGGCTTATTGGATGTAACTTGTTCATAAATTAATTTTGGAATAAATTATGATATTCGTGATTAAATTAGGAATTTTGAAAATTAAGGTAATACCGATAAAAATACCTTATAATGAATTGGAATATAACTAGGGTAGGAAATTGAGTATTGGGGAGGGGGGGGGGGAATATACTCGGGAAAATTGTTAATGGATTGATAATGAAAATTCAAAAAAATGGGGATACAGGCTAGTTGAGAATAGTACGTGTTCAGAAATGAAAATTAAAGAATCAATTAATTGAACAAGTGGATGTTTAAATATATTGGGAATGGAAATGATTATTGCCTAGTGTAACGAGTGATAGGCATGGTTAGCCGGATTTTTGGGAATATATATACGGGCGTACAGATAGTGTATATATATGTACATATATATATATATATATGTACATATATATATGTATATATGTATATATACATATATATATGTATATATGTATATATATATATATATATATATGTATATATGTATATATATATATATATATATGTGTGTGTGTGTGTGTGTGTGTGTGTGTGTGTGTGTGTGTGTGTGTGTGTGTGTGATGTAATTATATGAACATGCCACTCTAGTGCTATCATTGGAGGTTGAGCGATATTGGTGATCTTCCCTGGTGAAAAACAGCAGGCTAAGTACGAATTCTAGGTAATAGAGCCACGCATGTGTCCTTTGAGGTTTAAGTTCGAACTGAGGTAAATTGGTATGGTTATGACTCATTATCGAAGAACCTATGGTCGCCTCCAATACGTTCACGATTTTATCAAGGTTCGGTGTGAGAATCCGAACCGGTGGATCAGAATGATGTGTGTATGCTCTGGTGTATGATAGCATTTTAGAGATAAGCATCCAGTGAGTTATTACTCTGAGGGATAGCGATTATACACGACATATTTGTTCTTGTTGTGTTATCCAAATATATATATATATATATGAGAGAGAGAGAGAGAGAGAGAGAGAGAGAGAGAGAGAAATAGATACGGGCTTAAGATATTAATTGTGAATAATGATGTAATAACTAGTGAAAGTTATTGGGAATGAATTAATAAATTATAATTGAGAATTATGATTATTAAATAGTTGTGGAAATTAATTTTATAAAATACGCATGACACAAGGTAGCGTATGGACTTAAGGCTATATTAAGACAAGTTAGGCTGGGTAGCATAACTAGGGGTTAAGATGCATACGTTAGGTGCACACTGTAGTTGAGACGTGAGGAGTATCTCTAATGAGTGCGACACAAATTTAAATATGGAAGAATTTATTCATAATTATTATGCATTTTAATTGCTTGTAAATATTTTCAAAACTTTTTGGGCTCTGACCCCTATCAAAATATTTTTAAAAACTTTTAGGTGTCCAGCCACTGGAGCGCCAAGCCTGATTATCACTTCCAGGTCATCGAAGTTGTAGCAACCTTGGAGTGTTGTGGGGATTGTTTATCCATTCTCTATATATGAGATTCTACCTAGAATTGAGTCGGTGATTATCCGGGCATGTTGCCCAATACCAGTTTTTATTTTAATTCATTTACTTTAGTTGTATTGAATTATTGTATTGGATTGTAAACCGATGGTTTATTTGGTTAATGCATTTTAGTATATTCTAGTATTAAAATTTGACTATGTGATTGGGGATTTAATTATTTATATGTCATAGTTTATGGTGAATGGTGTTATTTATGTTAATTTAATTAAAGTTTAAAATTGACATACGACTTGATTAAACATTAGGTGGTTAGTAATAAATTGGATTTTCGACAGTGATGCTAAGAATGAGCAATTTGAGATTTCTATTTTATTTAGTAAAGGGTTGGCCACCAGTTATTTTAATAAGTGGGGTGTCATGGATGGTATCAGAGCATCAGGTTTTGGAGTCCTTTGGATCTATGCAGACTTACTACATTTTCAGCGTTGCTTTTCTTTGATGTAGAGCCCTATGTTAAGATTGTTGATTCCTATTACGATTTATGATCTCCTGTTATTGCGTGTAATTGAAGTGAATCTTATATGATTTCAGTTGAGTTATGAATATCGAATAGTAGAGGACGACCAACGAAGGTCGTTAAGAGGATTGCAGGAGGAGAGGCTCGGTCAGAGCTGCAGACTATTGGAGAATGGTGACTGCAGCAGAGGACGCCACTACTGTTGCTCAGGCAGTTAATGTTGTGAAGGCAACCGTTGTGTAGCAGTTTTCCAAGGGCTGACAAAGAGGACACTGGCGTTAATGCAGACTCACGCAGTTCAGTCAGTATGGGAGAGAGTCAGTGGGGCCATTTAGAAGGGCCAACCGCCAGATTCCTTGGAAAATGCGGATGTTGTATTAGCTAGCCAAAGTAAGGGGAACATCCAAAGGCATTTGAGTATGGTGGAGTGCAGTGAAACTAAAAAATAAACTTTGGCAGTTTATAAGCTCATAGGAGCAGCGTTATAGTGGTGGGAGTCAGTCAACACATCTAAGAAAAGATATACTATAAATATCGAGAAATTTGGGTGCATTTCGACCATAAGTCCTTACATCCACTGTTCAAACAAAGATGTGAAGAAAGTTTCAGGGCTTATCACGGGTGGATTCAGACGGGGCCATCTGGTCAAGCAACATGTTCCACTGGGCCAGCGGAACCAAGGGAACAACTGGGATAGCCATCAGGACCGAGGCTAATAGAGCCAGCGAGTAAGGTAATCTCAACATGGACAGTGAGGTCAAAGACATGGGAATTATACAGGAAGGTGTTTTATATATGGAGAGAAAACCACATGTCTCGATCTTGTCCGCAGAGAGATAGCGGGCGGGAGCAGGCTTCCCAGCAGAGGGGCAGCAATTACAATAGTTTGGGGTGTGTTTTATATGTGGAGAGAAGACCACATGTGTCGATATTATCCGTATAGAGATAGGGGATAGGAGCAGGGTTCCCAACAGGGGAAACAATTACAACAGTTTTGGGTCAGATTAAATGTGAGTATTACGTCCAGAAATCATTTGAATAGCAACGCCATTGGTAATGAAAGGTACATTTCTATCCTTGGGAAAATGGGGTAAGTTGTACGTCACAGTATTTTGTTAGCACTAGATTCATGTGTGAGACAGGTTTACTGGTTGTATCATTAGTATAACTATTGTATGTTAATATTTACCGTTGAGTAGTGGGGATATTTTTGGTTCCATCTACAGGGGAGCGGGTGCGGACACTGAGAGGATACGTTTTAGTGGATTTGTCTGTATACGAGAGATGTGTTATGCAAGTATGATTTTATCATAGGTATGGACTAGTTAGAGATGGTTGAACTATGGTGAAGTGTTACAATAAGGCTATCGTGTTCGCTGTTCCAGGACAGGATGTCTTATTTTTACGATTTCTCACCTGAAAGAGGGTCGAGGCCACGTATATACTATATTGTAGTGAAGACTTCGAAGAGTATAATTATCTCGTATAATTCGATACATATGCATAGGGACTGTACTGATGTGATTCAAAGTATATCACGTTTATTGCCGAGTAGAAAGATTCAGCTCGTTATTGATTCAGCGTTGAGGACTTAGTGAGCGTCGAATTGCAAAACTCTTTTAGAGATGTGGGAGTTGAGGATTCAACTTATACTTCTGGGGATAGGATTTTGAGTGTCCCGGTTATGTGCTTTGCGCTCAAAGGACCTCGATAACGAATAGTGCCAGGTAATAGGGCATTGGAGAAATTCCTCGGTTAGATTTTAATTGTGTGACATTCCACACATGGAACCTAATAAACGTCAGGAGTTGGGAGATGTTGTTGGATACTAAAGTATCGATTTTGAACCATGATCATTGTACGTGTGGAGAAAACACTTTGAGCCGAGAATTATTATATGATATAAGGGCAGTGGAGTTGGGTAGTGTTTTGTAGGAAACACTGGGAAAATTGTTGCACCACTAGATCATGGGTGGGGCCATCTTAAGAAGAATTAAATTGCGATTAGTGGGACGATTGATAATACCCTTATGATATAATTACACTAAGCATGCGGGACTAGGCTTAAGATAAATATATCATGTTGGTGATGGTTGTGTAGATATGCACGGAATATAAGGTGTATGGGCACCCTGGTTAGTTCGATTTTCAAAAACATCCGGGATAAGAGAGATGATGAAATAAATGTGTTGAACCGTATGCTTATGGGGCAGTGGAAGTAGAAGTGGAAAATTAAGATGGACTGAACATCAGTTAAGGAAAGAGATAGTTCAGATATATATACTGCAAGGATAGCTATTACCCTCGATATAGGTTCACAAACTAAGGAGACAGAGGTGAGGGATCTCTCTCTAGCCAAGGGAGGGTCCAAAAATTTTGGAGAGTCTAGTGCAGTTCTACTCAGTCGACCATTGAGGGTGGACTGCATATAAATAGGTCGTGGAATTCTTACCAGACGAAGAGGACCTAAGAAGGGGAGTAAGAAGTACAACATGACGTGGGATACTGAGCGTGTGAGTCTGTGTGGAGTGAGACATATTGAAGTCGTCTCCAGGTGCATCATTCGTAGATGGGAATAGGTTATCCTGAGGCGATCCACCAGAAATTTTCAATGATTGATGATTCCAATGACGGAATGGATAGGCATACTGATTAAGTTCATTATTGGGTTATCAATATCGTTGAACGGTCAAGATTCCCTCCGAGTTGGTGAAATGGGTTGACTGAGAGAGAGAAGTTTTATTAATTTGGGGAAGTTACACTATCGAGTAGTGTGTCCATCGTTTTATTATAGAAATATGAATAATTAGACACAAGGTGTCACCCAACATTATTATGAATCGGGATTAGATCCTTGAATCCCACCTCTGATAGGGGTTATTAGGAATCAATGGGGGCAAAGTTACAATGGGAGAAAGATGTATTACCGTACATCGAGGGACATGAGAGGTGATTAAAATGTTGGAGAATGGGAGAGAAGGGTATTCTGGATTGTAAGGAAATTGGGAGGAATAATGACCGTTGCAAGACATATTTTAAGGCTTTGTGTGGGAAATTTTGTTGTCCACACTCTAGTTGATTAAAATCGTGGGAAATAACAAGTTTTATGGACCGAACGTGAATTAGAGTCCGTCATCATGGATCGAGTTAATCGAAGTTATTTTGTATAGTTCAGGAACATCATAAGAGTTACATTGTCATGAACCGAAGAGTTAAAGACTAACGTGCATGGTCAGAAATTATTGCGGGTGTCTACCATTAAAGGAATTATGTGATTTGGGTAAGCAGGGAAGTAGGCACTTTGGGAAATGGGGCCTTTCCCCAACATAGAGGTGATAGATCCAGTGGAGTCTAGGCCCGTCTTATTACAGTATTTTTAGTGGATTCACAACAGTTTTGCATATCATAATATAGGTGAAACCTTAAGAATGATGGAGTATAATAGTACGGAGGGATTAAATAGACATATCGATAATCTTGGGTCGTAGTGAGCAGGCCTTCAGTCAGGATGGTACCACTAGTAGGTGTATAGTGGTGGCACCAAAATGTTATCAAGAGATGATGTTGGGTACATTCGGATGCCATGTGGATAAGGATCCGAAGTTTTAGTACCAGACTTATCAGAACTTCGGGGACAAAATTCCTTTACAAGGGGGGAAGTATGTAACACCCCATAATTTTGAGGATATTTAAATTGTGATTATTTAAACTACACATGTCATAATAATTCACTTAATTTGAGAAATAAAGTCAATATATAAAAAATATGAAGTAACGAGAAAGGGATTAATATTTAAGTGATATTATATTTACTTGTGTGATAAGTAAAGGAAATTGCATTATTTTATACTACGTCGTAAGTGAGTAAAAGCGATGGGTTAATAGTATTTTATTAAGAATGAGTGTGTGGGGGTGTGTTGGGAATAAGATGATAAATTGATGACGGGTGACTCGAATTATGATTTTGAGTGCACGGTTGCTCTGGAAAGGGTCAAAATAGTCAACAATAAGTAACTGGGGGTGGTCTTTGGGTCTCGGGGTCTTTAAAGACTAGTCGGGACTAGTATATGGATGTTTTGGTCTTTTTAATGTGATGTGAAGAGACAAAAACGGGATTTGTGTTATAAAATAAAGGATTTAGAGAAACAAACCATCAAATTACAAAATACAAAAGGTTCTTTAAGAGAAACCAAATGGTTAGAGAGAAAAGTAAGAAAAGCTCAAAAGTTTCAAGAAAAGCTAAAGAAATTCAAAGATAATTCAAGTTGGAGGATGTGTGAAGAAGTTCGGCGATTTTCGGTTACCATATACAAGGAATTCGGACACTACAAAGCTAGAGGCAAGTGATTATCCTGCTAAATAGGTATGTGTACAATTTAATTCATATCATAATTGGGAAAATGATTTTTAGTGGAATTCCTATGCAAATGGGTTTTAGGATAAGTGAATTCATATAATATATTGGTGACTTATATGAATTGAAATTTGAAATTAGGAGTTCATGTAGAAAGATGGACTCTTGAATTAAAAAGATTGAGAAATTATGAATCATTATAATGTTGTTGAGAATTTCATAATTTTTGGAAAAATAATGATGAATCTCATGTTGTGATTATGTGTAAATAAAATATATATGAAAAGGGATTTATTTCATGTTTAGGATTCATGAGAAATAATAATGTTTGAGGAAATTAACTTTGGAGATGATTTAGATGAATTAAACTATGCTGAAAATTCGGAAAAAAAAATGAGAGGCATGAAAATGATTATTGGCTAGTGATACGAGCGATAGGCATGGTCAGCCAGATTATATATATATATATATATATATATATATATATATATATATGGGTATAGAGATAATATATATTGAAAAACCCTCACTATGTTATTTTAACTTTTGTTAAAATGATCAAATGAGTTCCGAACTACTTTTTGAAGAAACTTTTGTAAAAGATCTTGATTAGTACACAACGTCTGTTAAAAATAGTTTGTAAGAACAAAATATTCAAGATTCTTAAAAATAGGTTTTTAGTTTAAAACCTAAGTTTATACAGCAGATTGTAGCAATGGAAAATCAAGAAGCACACACAAGAGACAGAAATATTTATGTGGTAAAACCCCACCTAAATTGGGGAAACATCCACGAAGGTCTCTACAACTCAAAACAAAAAATCCACTAAAATGGTTTTAAGGTTACAAGCATTCAATGAGATATACAAAAAAACAGACCTATTCTAAGTCCAGAAATATACTTACACTCCTCGATTATTTTCTAACTTCTTTAAGGCGTCGATGTTGTCCTTTCTCCATTCTTTAGCCTTGCTCCTTTTCTCCTTTAGCTTTAAGTCAACTCAAATGGTCAGAATATCTCAACCAACACTATTAGTGATGGTGAGTGATGTGTTGTGAGTGTTGTGCCTAAATAACATGCATGCACTCACACACACTTAATTACAAATAATTCCTACGAATTACAAGAACTCCAAGTATGAAACCACTTTTTTACACTACTGAACTTAGACTTAATCTTTTTCTCAAAATATTTCTAGATCTGTAACTCTTTGGAATCTTTAAAATAGGGATCCTTTAGAACTTATTTATATTTTTAAAAAATCGAACTAAAAAATCTTAACAAATCTGAAATATGCAAGTCTTTATTTCAGGTTTGTAAAAAATTGAGAAGTGTTGGATAAACATGATTGCAAACTTAACAAAAACAAAATCCAACATAAGATAATGATTTCTTAAATACAACAATCAAAACAACCTATGGATCTACGTGAAGATGTATCACTAATTTATATCTACGAGTTTCTAAACAAAAATGAGATCTAATTTTATGAGGGTGTTGAGTGAGAGATTTAGACCTAAGAGGAAAGAAATGAAAACCAGAAACCCAACCTCTCAAACTATTTTCTGAAGAAAATATGGTAGAGTTTCTCTTACGAATCCTATTTTTCTCTCTGATATTTCTTTTCTCTCTTTTGTTTCCTCTCTTCTTTCTTCTCTCTCTTTTTTCTCTCTCAGGCCCTTAGAAATACCAAAGATTGGAATTATGAAGATGAAGGTCTCTATTTATACAAGTGTTGGAAGGATCTGGAACATCGAGGTAAATAAACGATTGAGATTATTTTGACTGTTCGAAGACTTGATCTAAAAGCTATTAATTGACCGCTCAAACTAATTCTTTAATTGGCCTTTACTATCGACACAAGGATTGTCCAAGATAACATGCAGACCTTAGATTAGAATGATCGAACGGTTGAGATGGAAAGCTAATGATGTGAGTGTAAGAAAACACAAAATGAACCAGTAATATGCAACCACGTGCCAGCGATATGATCGATCTTAAACGCGTGTTTTAAGACTTTTTATAATCTTAGTTTTACCCATAAATTTATGTAGCGGTTTTGGACTCTACCCAATGCAGTTTTTAGGAACTTTCAATATATACAAATTTAACCCCAAAAATTTTAAAACCCTAATTTTAATTCTTTTAAAAATAGATTTTAAATGTTTAAAAATTCCTAATCAGTGTAGAAAATTAATTTTATTCCAAATTAACACACACCACTCATATATGAAATGAAATATGCAAATGTGCAATCCTAGGGTGTTTTGTGTGTTAGTTTTCTACCTGATGACTGTTCATCTTTGTTGATAAAGATATACTTGAAGTTGCAATGAAGTAAGATGAAGGACTCAATTTTGTCTTATTTCCAAACTAGTTGAGCTCCTATATAGTATAGACTCAAGTGAGTTAATTATAATTTGTGCTACATATATATATATATATATATATATATATATATATGTGTGTGTGTGTGTGTGTGTGTGTGTGTGTGTGTGTGTGTGTGTAGAGACATATATACGGTCTTAAGACATTAATTGTGGATAATGATGTAATAACTAGTGAAAGTTATTAAAATGAATTAATAGATTATAATTGAGAATTATAATTATTAAAAAATTATGGAAATTAATTTTATAAAATACGCATGACACAAGGTAACGTATGGACTTAAGGGTATATTAAATTAAGTTAGGTTGGGTAGCATAACTAGGGGTTAAGATGCATATGTTAGGTGCACTATAGTTGAGGAGTGAGGAGTAATTCTTATGAATGTGACACCAATTTAGATATGGAAGAATGTATTCATAATTATTATGCATTTTAATTACTTGCCAAATATTTTCAAAACATTTCAGGCTCTGACTCGTGTCAAAATAATTTCAAAAACTTTTAGGTGTTCAGCCACGGGGACAGCAAGCCTGATTTTCACTTCTAGATCATCGAAGTTGCAATAGTCGTGGAGTGTTGCAGGGATTGTTTGGTCATTTCTATCTTTGAGATTCTAGCTAGGATTCAATCAGTGATTATCCGGGCATGTCTCCCAATGTCAGTTTTTATTTCAGTTTATTTAACTTAATTGTATTGGATTGTAAATCAATGGTCTATTCGGTTAATGTATTTTAGTATATTCTTGTATTCAGATTTGATTATGTGATTTTGGATTTAATTATTAATCTATCATAGTTGAGGGTGAATGGTGTTATTTATGTTAATTTAATTAAAGTTTAAAATTGACACATGACTTGATTAAATATTAGGTGGTTAGTAATAAATTGGATTTTCGACAATTTTGCAAAAAATGAACCATTTGAGATTCTTATTATATTTTAGTAGAGAATTGGCTAGCTATTATTATAATAAGAGGGGTATCACACCAGTATTTGTATGGCTCCTTATGAAGCTTTATGTGGGAGAAAGTGTAAAAAGCCAGTATATTGGACTGAAGTAGAGGAACGACAACTATTTGGGCCAGAAATTGTGCAACAGGCTACTGCGAAGATAAAGCTTATTCATAATCTCTTAAAGATAGCGCAAATTAGATTAAAAAATTAGAATTTAAGGGGGGGGGTCGAGTATTCCTACGTGTTTTACCTTGGAGAGGATTTATGAGATTTGGAAAGAAGGGAAAATTAAGTCCTAGGTACATTGACTCTTCAAGATAGTGAGACAAGTTGGCGACATAGCTTATAAGTTGGCATTGCCACCAGAATTGTCTCGGACACATGATGTTTTTCATATATCTATGTTATGTAAGTATGTACCAGATCCTTCATATGTGTTAATTTCATAACCAATAGAGCTTCAAGATGACTTGACTTACATGGAAGAACCAATTGGTGATTTAAATCGAAAGGAGAAAATATTATATAACAAATCCATTACATTAGTTAAGGTAATGTGGAGGAGTCACAATGTAGAGGAAACCACCTGGGAAGGAGAGGATAATATGAAGAAGAAATATCATCATCTCTCTGGTAAGCTTCTTATGTGTTAAATTTCGGGGATGAATTTCTTAAGGGGGATAGAATCATAATGCCCTAAACCATAGTTAAGTTAATTCCTTATATGATTAAATATTATTTATTAACATCTATGTGGTTAAATGAATTACAAAGTATGTTTTAGATGCATTGTTGTGTTTATAAAAGTAAATCGGGGTGTTGGTGTGAATTTGTGAGGTTCGGTTGCCAAATGTTTAAGTTTAAAAATTTTGGGCAGATTGTTACATTCCTATTTGAGCCCAGTTTAAGCATAGTAAAGTTATGATTTTGGAAAAAAAATTAAAAATAAAAGTTGTATACCTTTAAGTACAAACGAGTGGACACAAACGGGGGTTACGATGGATTTACGAAAAGGGGATGAATCTGCCATAAGTTGAAATGTTTTGAATGGATCTTTCTTTCATATAATCATATACCACCACACTAAATATGACCAAATGACCAAATAACCAAATGACCACGTTTTGGCTGATTAGAAAACAGATATTTACCTTCTTCTTCTTCATTACATAGAATAAGGTTTTGAAGAAATAATCTAGAGGAGAGAGAAAAGAGGAGCAAAGGAAGGATTCCTTGGGAAAATTTTCATAAATCAAGGAGTTTTATAAGGTAATTACATTTTTGTTAAAGTTGGTAATATTAATGAGTTTTAAAATTTGTATATTTTTACTTGTAATTTGAAAAATATTTAAATGAGACCCATCATGCCTAAAGATAGAGAGAGAGCGAAGAAGGCTTAATACCATAATTGAGAAATTGTGCTAGGAGGGTAAAAGTGAAGCTTGAAAATCCTCGACTTGAATCATCATCTTGTGAGAGTTTTATTTTATGAGATTTAAGTATGTGATGTGTATATATGTTTACATGTGTTGGGCAGTTGTTTCCATGAATTAAAACCCAAATTATAGATAATGTATTCTTAAATGGGTTATGTTATGTTCTCATGTCCTATTTTGGACCTAGTTGTGTTCAAAGTGGCATAAGTCATCGGATATTTACTCAAATTAATTTATTCCAGTTGACATGTTTGATAACATATATGAGTATATTCTAATATGAAAAAAAATACCTTTTGGTTTTGTTTGAGTACTATTTTAAAGTTGAGACTTCGTTGGTGTTTTTCTGCAAAAATAAATTGAAAAATGTTGTAGTAAAATGGTCATAACTCCCTCTAAAAAATTCAGAATTTCATTCTGAGAATTGTGTTAGAACCTTAAAACATAGGGCTTTACAAAAATGTAAACTAAAACATCTAGTTATTTTTCAGTTATTTCAGATTGACCAACTAATGTGATGTGTGACTAGATTTAATGTTATTTTGTATATTCAAATACTAATGATGTTGAATTAATAGGTGGTCAAGCGGCTAATACTACCATACCAAAGAAGTAGCTTTTATACTACTCTAATTACCTACTTTGAGGTGAGTGACATGCCCTATAAATTGTAGATGCTTATACTGTCACGTGGAAATGTATAGTTTAAATACTTGTGTTGGAATGCTCATGTAATGATGTGGTGTTTTTTATACATATGCATATGATTAAAAATATTAAGTGAAGTTATCTAGTTATATGGATCGTGGTGGGTACTATTGAATGTGGTGGTCTCGTTTTAATTCAAGAATCCAAATTATGGTTTTGTGTACTCGAGCTAAAACAAAGGGATGTGGTGGTCCCTGTAAATCGCGGTGGGTTAATTAGACTGTGGCGACTCTAAGATTGCGAGAGTCCACAATTCCTACTTTTGTTATATTATTTGAAACGTTTATTTAAACTTGTTATATGGGTGGTGTATGTGTGTAAGGTCATTCACTAAGCTCATGTAGCTTACACACGTATTATGCTTTGTTCTAAGTAAGCGTAACGTTTGGAGTTCACTGGCAAGTTAGGACTTTAGAACTAGAGAATGAAGGATATGTAGTATGGGTTGAATATCAACAAACTTTTGGTAAATGTTAAACTAAGAAACTTGTTTACGTAAAGTTATTTTGTACTTCATAAGTTATACATAAAGGTAATGGTGTTCTTGTTTTGTACTTAGTAAGTTATATGTAAAGGTAGTTATATTTTCATATAAACATGCTTTTTGGAAAAAAAAAATGTATGTTATTTTCCAAGAAATTACAATTAAATTATCGTAGAAGGGAATTTATATGAATTATGAGGATGATATTTACTTAATTAAGACAGGTGTGACAATGTTAGTACAAAAGATACACATCCATGCATATATTTTCATATATGCAAACATATAGTTTCAATGGTGGATAATATGGACCTTTCTAGGACATGGTCAATCTATACTAATTGCAATGGATTGGCAATATTAATAACTTTACTGTTCGAGAAACTTTAATTGATTATGTTTCAAAAAGAAATAAAATAACTACATCTAGAGAATAAATCTAGGGTTCGGATCACGATACATTGGTAAATATTTTAGGCGATCTGGAGTAGGAGAAATATTTGATGAAGAGATTGACGTTTATGCCCTTCTTTGACCTTCAAATCCCTACTTAAACGTGTCATAGGCCTTAAATCTTCATTATATGACCTACCCAAATCAAGCTATGTGTATGGCACTTCCGGAGATGAAATCTTATTGAAGTAAGATAAAAATCACTTTCTCTCTCCTCATTCCTTCACAAAAGCATGAATGCCTTGTGCGGCTTAAATCCCATCCCTTGAGCCATATATATATATATATATATATATATATATATATATGTACATGAAATGGTCTTGAGCCAATTAGGGTATCTAAGAGTTTTGAGCATGATATTTGGAAAATGTAGTATACTAAGGATCCAACTCAAATAATGAAATTGGATTCTAAACATAAATATGAAAATCTCATATCACACCATGTGGTATAATTTCTTTTTTATTTAATTGTAATTAGTTCTTCTAAATAATTACAAATACACTCCAATTTAATAATCTAAAAATTACTCGAATAAAGAGTCCATGTTTTCAAGGTTGGATAACACATAATATGATTCCCCGCATAAAGCATATAATACGCACTTGGGGAAACCTAGTTTGCCGCTAATCGATTTTCACCAATGTATTATTTATTCACTAATTTTAAACTTAACCTATTTAATTCTTCATAGGATTATAAAAATCCACCAGCCAAGTTTACTAGTAGATTCAAAAATTATAAGTTTACAGTACAACAAAATTGCCAACTTATCACGATCTTTAACCGTGATAAGTTTCGGGGTGATAAATGAATTTGTCATGGACTTGTCATGGTCAAAGACCATGACAAGTTCGTTAGAGTTGTCACGGATCCATCATGGTCTTTGACCTTGACAAGTTTATCATGGTCAAAGACCCTGACAAATTCATAACAAAAATTGAAACTTGTCATTTTGTGACAAATAAAAAATTGTCACGAACTTTGACCGTGATAAGTTTGTGACAAGTTTCTTTGTCACAGACTTGTGACGGGCAAAAGTCCGTGACAAATCTGGGCAGATTTTAAAAAAAACTGCTAGACAGTATGGCCACTGCCACTGCCTAGCAGTATATTTGTACCTGTTAGAGCAAAATTTAACATGTCCAAACAGCATATATATCAAGAAACCAAACCAAAATACAAATATCCATAACCAACATTTAAATATAAATAACCAAATACAAATACCCATATCCAAATCAACATCTACCAAATCAAAAAAATACAAATATAATCCAATATCCAAATAAAATAAATATAAATAATGTCATGAACAAGAGTATAGAACAGGTCGGAGGAAGAAGGAAGGCCACATGACATATGCATTGACACGCCCATCAATTCGTTGCATTCCACATTGTTCGTGCAACCACAAAGGTGAGTTGTCCTTTCTGGTCAAAACATGCGTGACGAGCTATCCAAGATATATCTCAGATGCGGATTTCTCTGAAATATGATCTCAGACATACCTATATAATGATTGTGCAACTTGCGAAGATTTAGACCCAATAAATTGAGTTGCACTCATAACAATCAAAGGAATAATTATGTGGATATTCCAATCATCATAATCCTCGAAATTAAAAATCTATACACCATTTGCAAATTTTATGATCTTTTGCAAGTCTAATCTAGTCAACACCTAAACTTGAATCTCACATAGTCCAGTTCAATTCATTCTTAATGTATTGGTACAATCCTAATTGAACTATCAAACAAGTTCTTAAACCATCAAATAGTTTCCTGCAGTCAAGGTAAACTACTAAGATTGTATACAAAACTCTATTAATAAGATGTCAACTCCCTATCTAAGTTGTGAACAATTCAATTAAATTAGAGCTGAAATTCTGATCTTCTGTGATTATGACAAACCCAACTTACCAGAATGCATACTAAGCCCATTTAACCGACATACATACAAAATATTTAAGACAAATATAAGAGATTATTATATACATGATTCTTATTTCAAAATAAACATGGCAAACCTTTATTGAAAAATAAATATCTTATGTGGTTTTAGGAATAAACCCGAACAAATGTATCTCTATGATGTTTGCGGCTTTAAAAAAGTCATATATATCATTCTAAAGTACACATTTTTTATCATAATAGCTATAACTTTGATCCTTTTTATTTTACCTGAGAACAATAATCTTATTATGCTTTATTTGATTTAAGTTAAAACAAACCTTTTTTGCACCGGCGGAGATTAGATCCATTTATGGATCATAACATGAACGATCTGTGTGGGATGAAGTTCCACTATCAATTGGTGGATACCGAGACCTGTGAGTTGTGGTTGGTTATTGAGGCATTATACAAAAGGCAATTAGGAAATCTTACTATCTGCGATTTTTCTTACTATCTTTTCAAGTGAATAATGGACTAAAAAATAAGGAAATGGTTATTTTTAAGTTAAAAAGGCCTTATCTAATTCAACAACGTAGATCGTGAGTATTAAGTAACAAGAATACCCACGCGTAGACTAGGGAATCAATGCTTAGATTGACAAGTAATGATTAGAAAAATAAACTAAACATCTCTAATTTGAGTTAATCGATGTAGATAATATACATTCCCTAGATCTTTGTGAATCCCTTCGAATCTTGTCACTAAATCAAAAATGTTAATGGGAGTCTGATGAGGGGGTCTCACCCTTTGTTAGTAAAGCGTTAACCAACATAAGCCGACAAAAATGGATCGACCATACCCGAATGGTGGGACTAATAATGTGAGTTTGATGACCCTTCGAAGAAATTCACCACACCCGAACGGTTAGAAGAATTATAGTTCGGTTAAGAGTGTATGAGGTTTGAATCCATCTCCTAGACAAATGATAAGTGAGGAACTGGCGCTATAATGTCGGTAAACACATTATGCATGTCCTTCGTGACTATTCAGTCACTAGGATCAAATCCCTCGTGGCCTCTCTGGTATACTCATGGCCAACTATGTTTGTGAAAATACTAATTTGGCAATTAGTGGTTAGGTAAGGCTATAATGTATTAATGGTTAATATACAAAGACAATAAGCAACTTATTTAAGGCATAAGGAAATATAGCTAGCAATTGGCTTGCAACTTTTCTCGATTAAGTTAATATAATCTTCCCTTTCCCTTTGGCATGTGGACATAGGTCATCATCATACCGAACCATTATATATGATTCCATTCACTCTTGTTTTCTTCTTACTCTCTGTATAAATTTTAGGTGTTAAATTTCACTCCAAGAGTTCTACCCACCACCAACTTAGTTTAACAATATTAACAAAGATCAATCCCCACCACCACCAATCCACCGCATCTCTCTCCTCCCCCCTCCTCCTCCATTGCAATATTAACAACACACATGTGCAACCCTTCCCCAATTAACCTTATATAATGCTTGGTGTAGGGGTGGAGTCAATAATTTATGGCACCCCAACTAATAAAAATTATATATAATTAACATTATAAAAATGTTTTAGCTCAAGAGATTTATAACTCGGGCGTAATAAATAATTTTACTTTACTATTATAATTATCTAATATGCAGTTTATGTTAATCAATAATATAATAATATAGTGTGTGATAGCGTCGACAAATAATATTTCCACTGGAAGAGAAACATCTTTTGATGCTGCTATGTTTTAATATAAATTGATCTTGTAATATTTTCATGGGAAGATAAACATCTCTTCATATGTATTCATGCTTCTATGTTTTATTTACCACCAAGATAACTAAATGAGATGGTAAATCAACTCATTAAACTTATTACAACCATAATTTCTTGGGGAGAGGTGGGCTACTGAGTAAATTTGAAAAAAAAAATATACCGCGGGCTATAACAAGAGGGAGATAATCTTTAGTCTCGCCTTAATGGGATGTCACACTACACTTCGGTAGTGCCATAAAATAGCCATTGGAAATCTATTATCTTTGTATAAAATTTCATTTATTTGAATGTGAGTTTCCACATCATCCTATAAGAAGACTTGAAAGTGTTTGAAGAATTTTATGAATGTAAAGAATATTGGTCGTATCCATCCGTCAAAATTTAAGTGAGAATTTTTTTCCCTTATACTTCCATAAAAAATTCTCTCCTCCCCCACCCTCTTTTCATTAAAATTTCTCTCTTATCTATCCCTCTTTCTATTTCCAAATTTCATATCTTTATCTCTCATACATACATACACTATATCTCCCCCTTTTCTATCTCATCTCCCCTATCTAAAATAAGTAAACCATTAAGTTTGTCTATTTTTGTGGCGAGTTTATTTTTTATAGATTTAGGAGAGGGTAGTTTTAGTACCTAATGATAAGTAACCCATACAATCCATGGGCGCGTTGTAAAAAAAGTAGAATAAAAAGTCAAAATTATAAGATTAATATGACCGTTCAATTAAAATTTTAAAGATCAAATTTCTAGAAAAAACATCCAATATCATTTATTTTAACATTTTTTAAATAAATTTGTTAACCCAAAATATTTAATATAAAAATGAGTAAGAATGAGTATATGATAATCTCTTCTCACTATTATAAGAAAAAGGTAAACTTGGCATATAATGGAAGATGCTTTTTCAATAGACGTCATTTCCAAAGTGTTTCTGGTATTT
This sequence comes from Sambucus nigra, assembly GCA_949130495.1. Classification (NCBI taxonomy): domain Eukaryota; kingdom Viridiplantae; phylum Streptophyta; class Magnoliopsida; order Dipsacales; family Adoxaceae; genus Sambucus; species Sambucus nigra. The sequence goes on from OX422207.1 coordinate 404,485,779, forward strand.
TAAATATTATGCAAGACAACAAAATAGGTTCACCAAATAATGAAAATATATCTATGCAATGAAAATACTATGAGATATTATCTCATAGTTATCTTTATTAAAAAAATACATCTTTAAATTTCTACAAATCATTTTCCCATGAAAAAAATCAACTTTGAGCCATTATATAGATGGAAGACTTGTGTCATATAGTTAGTAAGCAAAATCCTCCTCATATACACATACGGAACGAGATTAATGTTGTAAGAAAAATAAAATCCTCTTTTTAACATCTATTATTTTTCAAAATGGTTCCATGTACATCATTAACTAGGAACAAAAGTTAAGTACGCTTTTTAAAAAAATCCGAATATTAACCAAATAAGCTAGATATTGAGGTACAAATTGATCATATATATTATTTTATAATATTTTGTATCATAGGTATCATAGATATTTATCATAGATATTTTATTATAATTATAATTACACATCCCGTTTCTAGAGGGGCGGTAAAAATAATCAAAATATTTTTCAAACTATAAGTTTCATAAAAAAGGTTAAAATTACTATTAGAAATAAAAAAATATATATGATAAGAAACAAAATTTATTCTAAGAAAGTGATAAAGATGAGAAAATAACAATATTTTAAGAGGAGTTCAAATTTGGATGACCCACTTTCAAGTGGTCATGGTGATCCTCTCACCAGATCGATTGAAACACTAAAATAACAAATAAATAATTAGTGTGAGTTCCACTGTCTCAACCAATCGGTGGAAGGATGACCATGACCCACTTTAAAAGTGGACTTCCAAATTTGAACTCTCTAAGAGCAATTTTCTAATAAAAAATTGAAATAAAAATAGGAAATCGTAACAAAGTAATGATATTGAACTTACCATTAACTCCATGGAATTAATTCACAATTGTGAAGAGGATTCAACAATCATTCAATAGTTATGAAATCGTAAACGAGAAAGAGTTTTCATGGAGTTGGTGATTCTTACGTGGAAATGGGGTTGATCTTGTGAGGTCGTATAAGAATGTTTTTATACTAAAGTTTAGGATCCTTTTTGCCTTATGTGTATTGATTATCATTATTGTTTCGAAGTTTATAGAAATTACTTGGAAAGAGTTACTCTTCCAAACATGTATTGATAATATAACAATACAAAAGAAATATATATTCAAATTTTTAAAAAGTATTTCGATTTCAATAAGCTTGAAAGCTTATCACTACACTTTCCTTTGCAAATTATTAAATGGCGGTGGAGTTTCAGGGAGTGCCATCCGATGACGACATCTAAGGTAGCAACTGTGGCACCCAGGATCCGAAATTAAACGAAGATATCCATGGTATAATGCTTTTATTCTTCATAAAAAGAAGATATTGTTGGAGCGAAAAAAACTTGATAATGTGAGAGAAAATCCTGTATATAAGGAGAGATGGCAAATAAATATTGTTAGAGAGAGGGAATCGTCACTTGGTAAGTAAACAGTTACCTAGAAAGAGAATACTTATTGATGTAAATTGGGTGAGTGAATGGACTAGAATATGAATAGGTTATGAAGACAAAGGGCGTTGAGTTTCTGTAAAAGGATTCTCATTTAATAGTCCCCACGTGTCCAACCATAGTTTTTAGCCCACGCGATGCGTGGGCAAATAAAAATTCTAATATACCTACAATAGAAAGAAAGATTGTAGTTGTTAAATCATATGAATATATATTCAAGTCTCGGAATATAAAAATAACATAAACATTTAAAATGTGTTATTTCCTTTGAAACTATTTTGTGGAAACAATGTACGCGTGGAGTAGTAGGCACCCATAATAACACTTTATATTCACATGAGTCGCCAAATTCAGTGGTTGGAATATAAGGTAGTAAAATGATCAAATGAGTTGTATAATCTTTCATGTTTACTATAATATGTGTCCATAGGTCAAATATTTCGTTCTAAATTTCACGTTGCACGTGTCATTTTAAAAAATATATTAATAGAACAATATTGAACTGAAATGGAATAGAGAAATCATGCTTTAGCTGAAATTAGAGATTTAAAAACTTATTCATAATGAGAAATGAAGGTTAAATCTAGTGTATTAAAGAAAAGTTAATAAATTTTAATTTATTTCATGTTTAGTATATATAATGTCAAATTTTAGTATGATAAATGAAGGATATAACCATATGTTTATCAAATAAAATTGGTAAATTTTAATTTATTTGATGGCCTAGTATATAATGTTTAAAATTTGATAGTATCCAAATATAAAAGTATAATGAAAATTATACCTTGGGAAAATGACAAACAAAGGAAATAAATAAGGGACTGCATACCCAATATATTTTTCTAAGAGAGATTCTAGGCGTACTGCCTAATAGCCCACCTGGCAACCGCATTTTGTCTTTGTTTTTCTTCTTTTTTTTAGTTTTTTATTCTTTTGTTGATATAAAAACAGTTTTTTATATAAAAAAAATAGTTTTTTATATAAAAAATAAACCGTTTTCCTATTAATATAAAAAAAGTTTTTTAAAACATCTTTTAATTAAAATTAAAAAAATATCTTTTTCATAAATAAAGAAAAACTGTGTTTACTAATAAAAAAATCTATAAAATAATTTTTTTAATTATTGAAAAAACATCGCGATTAATTAGTGCCGCTGGCGCGGACCCACATTCAACAAATGATGTGGGACGTGGAATGTGGGTTCGCGCCAGTGACAGTAATCAATCGCGATATCATTATGTCAGTAAACATAGTTTATTTTTATTTATGAATTTTTTTTAATAAAAAACTGTTAAGTTTTAATTAAAAAACAATTTTTTTTATTAATAGAAAAACTATTTCTTTTTAATTAAAAATGTTTTTTATAATAATAGAAAAACTATTTTTTTATATAAAAAACTGTTTTTGTATAAAAATAAAAGAATAAGAAACTTAAAAAAAAAAAGATGTGGTCCCAAGGCGGTTCAAATTGGCGGTACGTTTAGAATTAGCCTTTTTCTAATTCTTATCCTTTAAAATGTTATAGTAAAAAAATGAAGGAAAATCCCATGAATAGTAATGCTCCAATGCAAACAGGTCCAACCAAACGTATGACTCACATTGTTTCATCCAAATAGGATTAGATTAACATCCATATATTTTTTCATAATAATATAATATCTCAATGGCTACATGGAGACATACCTGAAATGATAATACATCTTAATTTAGTAGCAGGAATATATCAAAAATCTCAAATGACCTATTCAATCCCTTCTTTTGCAACAAAATGAGAAAGAAGTGGAAAAGAAATAAATTTAAATGTTCAATAAATAACTACTCCATCACCATTAGCTATCAAACCTAATCAACATAAAAAAATTGCAGATCTATTTGCCTCGTTGGAGAGTCTTGAAATTTCAAAATCAAAATAAAAGGTAGGCATAAAATTACATTGAGTTATGGATATATAAACAAAGTTGACTCTCAATTTGGGTTTCCTTTAGTATTCTCGTCTAAAATCTTGTCCGCCTCATAAAGGAGGGGGAAAAAGAAATGAAGCTTAAATATTTATCCACCTCTTTGGGTACTCAAGACTCCTCTTCTACCATGACTTTTTGCCTTTCTATTATCTTCATCTTTTCTTTTATTTATCATTTTTATTTTAGATGGAGACACTCTCTCTTAGAGCTGTCAACGGGTCGTGTTAACGGGTTAATGGGTCGTGTTAACGGGTTAACGGGTGAAAACACCCTTAACCCGTACACGACCCGTTAAGACTAAAGAGTGAAATGATAATACCCAAACACGACCCGTTAATATTAACGGGTACACGACCCGAATCGTTAACACCCATTAATATTAACGGGTGTAAACGGTTGGGTGACTCGTTAATACCCGTTAATACCCGTTAATACCCGTTAGTACCCGTTAATACCCATATAATATTGGTTCGGGTCACACGACCCAATAAAACCCGTTACCACTAACGGGTGATAATGGGTATAAACGGGTTTAATCGTGTAAGAGTACAAACCCAAACACGACCCGTTATGATAACGGATCTACCGTGCTGACCCGTTAATGACCCAAACCCGATAAGACTAAACCCATTAACTTATAATTTCGTGTTGTATCGTGTCGTGTTATCGTGTCGTGCCTCATTTTGCCAGGTCTACTGATTGAGCGCGAAAAGTAGCGCGTGTAAAGACGCTAATCGTTGTTTTCGTTTCGCCAACTCAATACAAAAACCTAAGTTACAACTACACTTGCGGGGCAAGTAGAGCGGTAAGTCGGGTATCGAGAATCCACAGAGACGAGTTGCTAGAATTTATAAGGTTTAATATTCCGAAATAAAAGTGGAAAAGGTGAATTACAAACTAAAAGAAAAGATGCATGAAAGGGAAAGATTAATCTAGGCGAGGGAAATTAAACTAAATTAATAAAGAGAATAAAAACTATAGGTTGCGTCGAATATCCCTCACCCGAGTTAATTAGTATAAAATGGTTACATGGGTCGACGAGTTATTAAGGTTGCGTCTCGTTTCGACAGTTAAGTAAATCAAGGGTTGTCACACCCCTAAATTTGCATAAAAGCCTAATAAGATTTTGGCGTCAACAAATATCCCGGAAATTACGCGCGAAAGGTCGTAAGCACGGGACATACATGATATGCCCCGTCAAATCTCCTAGGCGTAATAACTAGGACAACGCACCCGAAATAGACCCGTAAACACCATCACCAAAGCAAAGCAACACGTCAACCCGAGTGAGTTCAATTCAAACACAACCTAATTTAAATTACCTAGAAAGCATGTTAAAAACGCGATAAATGGAAAGCGGTAAATAAACGCGGTAAATCTATACTAGAAAGCGTGTAAATCAAAGCATGTAAATAAAGCAAGAAAACCTAAATTAGAAAGCTTGTAAATTAACTAGAAAGCAAGAAATGAAGAAATACAACTATATTCAAATGGTAGGGGAGATGAATAGTCAACTTACAATCCAAATGGGGTGTCAAACCAAAGAGAAATGAAGAAGAACCAAGCAAAAACCCCAAACCCTAAGCTAAACTAACCTAAAATCGTGTATATCTCCTGAATATATGATTATTACAACAAAAAACCTTTATATAGTAAGTGGGAAAAGATAAGGGAAAAAGGAAAGAAAGAGGAAAGAGCCCAAAATATCTGGCACTACCGGTCGACCGGTCGCAGGGGCGCGGTCGACCGGTCCCTTAAGCCAAAGCATACTGTCTCCTTCCTACGGCAAAAGTTGAAACCGCGGTCGACCGGTCCCTTGTACGCGGTCGACCGGTACTCTGTTTTCAGGCTGCATTTGGTCCATGATGAGGGGGAAAAGGTCCATTACGGAAACGAGCCTAGCTTCTTCGTCCGAACTCCAAACGACGCACCGTTTGTGGCCACACGATGCTAACTCAATGAACTACGCATCCGTGGAATTTCCAAGAGCCAAATAAGGAATGTGGATTGACTAAAAAGCCCTTGAAGGAGCGTCCATTGACGAAACTTCTCCGAAATGCAACGGATCCTCACTTTTAGCGTTCCAATACCTACAAAAGTACAAATAACCCCTGCAAAACATGTATCTATCCAACTCCAAGGTTGTCTGGTTAATGAGCATAATTATAGGCATTTAGGACCGTAAAAGCGCTAGAATGCATAAGGATAACAGGTGGAAATATACAATATTCGATACGAATCACACCCCCTAACTTACACATTGCTAGTCCCTAGTGATGAAACAAAGAAAACCAGACCACAGAGGGCGGTACAAAATGTATATATGCATCGAAATATAATTGCCACTTTCGTAGGGAACACGATTGCATTTAGCATATGCAATAAGCCGTTAAACCCCTAGGTTACCCTAGTGGACGAGTGTCGTCTCGTGAGGATTTTCAGGGATGATACCCACAAACATCATATGGTTTCCTCAAAATATGCCCAAGCCAACGTGCGACAAGCCCAACAAAAGCGAAAAAGATTTCATATGCATTATTAGCAAAGTGAATGAATTCACATAAAAGTTCGAATCATTAACATTATAGAATGCACCTCATAGAATTGAAACTTTAAAAGTGGGAGGGGGGGAGAGAAAATGCAAAATATGATTTGGCAAAAAACTTATATAAATCGGATACTAATCAAAGCAAGCATACATTCAATCCTCACGGGCATTACGCTCAACAAATGAAATCACTCGGAATGGGAGGTAATACACAGGACATGCGGGCATAAAGAGTAAATGTAAATGGAAACTAGGCCGCACACATGTCACAAATGAAGAACGCTATATATAAAATGAAAAACTGTAATCTCAATGAAAGGATACCGCACACTAAAAGAGGCGAAATGCATTTTCACAGATTATCAAAACTATTATGACTTTTAAATTAAATGCACCCTAAGATCACATAGGACTTTATATGGTTGTAATGTAGGTTTGGGGTTAAGGTACGAAATGAAAGGTATATGTACGGATTCAAAGTGTTCGGAATGAAAACTCGGGATAATGGTAAAATGCGGGAAATATCAAAATTGGAAAACAAGTTCCAAAACGGCATTAGATATATCAACGGGGAGAGTAATCAAAGCTTATTGAACTATATACACAATATTTACAACTTTCTCTTTCTTTTCTTTTCTTCTTTTTCTCATTTTTCTTTTCTTTTCTTTTTCTTTTTGCTTTCTCTTTTATTTCACTTTTTCACTACTTTCTTTTCTTTACTTATCAAACTCTCATATGCCTAAATTGCAACCGACATCATAACAACATCATTCAATCCCAAGTAACAATCCAAACAAAGGTGTGGAAAGTGTATGTATGGTATAAAACTCCAATTTAGAGTTGGTTATGGGATTGGGGTTATGAAACTAAAGGCTATATTTAGGCTCAACGGGGTTAACGAGGGTAAATATATAAGGGTGAGGTCAAGGCTAATATGGGTGATATAACAAAGAGGGCCTATGATCATTTCACAAAGTTTACGCAGTTTTCGAATCAAAACAATATATGAAAATCATGCTCAAGTAACACATTTCAAGTATGAACTCAATTAATGAACGGTCAAATGAAAGAATAGTGAGATTACCGACGAATTCAACATTTTCAATGAGAAAAGAATAGTGTATACACTCACAAACGATGAAAGGTACAAAGCTTACTCGGTGTAAGTATATACAATGCAACAAAAGATTACCGAGTTATAAAAATCTTAAACCAAATCAATATAACAATAAAAGTGCATGTGCTCATGGGATTAAAGTTTAATTCATGAAGTTATTCATAATATCAATAATCGAGACTAAAGTCTAATAACTTCTAAAATCGAGAACATGCATCATTGGTTATCTATTGGATCGGGCAATTATTGAAATTTATCATCGGAAACAAAGGCAAAATGCCCAAAAAAGGAGAAAAAATAAAGAAAATCTTTTTGAAATTTTTGAATTTTTCTAAGAAAAGCATACTAAGTAACTAACATGTGAGCAAAAACATGGACTAAATAAAGAAATGGATAGAATATCCCACACCCCCTAACTTAAAACTTGACATTGTCCTCAATGTTAATTAAGAACCAAGTCAAAGAGAGGAAAATAGCGATATTACCCAAACGTGGAGCGATCCCCATAAGAACAAGTCCAAAGAATTTACAAAACAAGTTAGTACCGAGCATAGCAAAAATAAATAACGAAGATTTTACTAATTACACTAAACTAAATTAACAAGGAAAGAAAAAATAAAAAGCTAACTATATACAACCTACTATTTAGACTTCACACTAACTGTACACTAGAAGTCTAAATAGCTGAGGGTCCACCATAAGAACGATTTGACTTTGGAGGATAACCGGTGTACCCTCACATACAAGCATGCCTTCCGAAAAATATGAATTCCGTTTTAACAACGGAAGGCATGTGTAAGGCGGAAGAAATGAACCATCGCCAATTAAAAGTTTTGGAGGGACGATGGGGGGTTTGGATTGCACGGGTGACAAAAACAAGTGGGGACCGAGAAAAGCCGAATATCCTCCCAATGATTTTGAAGTTGGAATGGGAGGCGGCGCACACAAAGGCAAAGATGCGATCGTGGAGGGCGACTCGAGCAAGTACTCCTCATCGGCGATAGGGTTTAAAACATTAAAGTTCGAAACCGAATCATCGGGTACTTGTTCCGGTGGGGTAATAGAGAATGAAAACGGGGATGAAAGAAATTCAAACTCATGAGATGAATCATCATCGCATGAAGTTGGAATTTCAAAGGAAATAATATCATTTTCAATGAAATGTTCTTCTTTGGGGGCCAAACAAGAAATCATTTCATTGCAAATAGATATTACGTCATTTTCATCCTCACTTTCAATATCTATTACGAGATGGGCAAAGTCTAGAATGGCTTGTTCCAAAGTAGGTACAAGTACCTCATTTGGTTCAAAACATTCCTCGACTTCAAAAGTCTCCGAAGCAAAATCGTCGTCGGACTCAAATAATAAATCCAACTCATGTTCCCACGAACGATTTTCTTCCCGATAGCGATTTTCAATTTTCTCATTTTCATACATACGCAAGCCCTCACCGAATGTCATAGGTCGAGGTGCGGATGCATTAGAATGGGAACTTTGAAAATTACCATCGAACTTAAACGAAAACTCATTATTATTGGAATTTTGAAAACTATTGCAATTCGTTTCAAAATTCCTATTATAAGGAGGTAAAGGCCCAAAATCATTATCATCATCATCAAAATTCCAATAACCTAAATTTTGACTTTCGTTATACTCGCCCAAAGTAATATGTGAATTTGCAAATTTTTGGGACTCTAAGTATTCACCGAAAGTCATAGGTTTGCGAGAATTTTGAGAATTATAATAAGGATTACCGAAAGAATTGGAATAAGACATGCTTACCCCAAAAATGGCTCAAGTGGAGAATTCCACAAAGTAGGTGCGCGCGAAAAGAATTCGAGCGTTTCTAAGTGCTCAAATGTGGATGTCCTACAAAAAGTTAGCAAATAATACAAATAGAAAGAAAATACTATGAAATATTAAATCAAATAAAGTCTAAAACAAACTAGTCCCCGGCAACGGCGCCATTTTGATTGAGCGCGAAAAGTAGCGCGTGTAAAGACGCTAATCGTTGTTTTCGTTTCGCCAACTCAATACAAAAACCTAAGTTACAACTACACTTGCGGGGCAAGTAGAGCGGTAAGTCGGGTATCGAGAATCCACAGAGACGAGTTGCTAGAATTTATAAGGTTTAATATTCCGAAATAAAAGTGGAAAATGTGAATTACAAACTAAAAGAAAAGATGCATGAAAGGGAAAGATTAATCTAGGCGAGGGAAATTAAACTAAATTAATAAAGAGAATAAAAACTATAGGTTGCGTCGAATATCCCTCACCCGAGTTAATTAGTATAAAATGGTTACATGGGTCGACGAGTTATTAAGGTTGCGTCTCGTTTCGACAGTTAAGTAAATCAAGGGTTGTCACACCCCTAAATTTGCATAAAAGCCTAATAAGATTTTGGCGTCAACAAATATCCCGGAAATTACGCGCGAAAGGTCGTAAGCACGGGACATACATGATATGCCCCGTCAAATCTCCTAGGCGTAATAACTAGGACAACGCACTCGAAATAGACCCGTAAACACCATCACCAAAGCAAAGCAACACGTCAACCCGAGTGAGTTCAATTCAGACACAACCTAATTTAAATTACCTAGAAAGCATGTTAAAAACGCGATAAATGGAAAGCGGTAAATAAACGCGGTAAATCTATACTAGAAAGCGTGTAAATCAAAGCATGTAAATAAAGCAAGAAAACCTAAATTAGAAAGCTTGTAAATTAACTAGAAAGCAAGAAATGAAGAAATACAACTATATTCAAATGGTAGGGGAGATGAATAGTCAACTTACAATCCAAATGGGGTGTCAAACCAAAGAGAAATGAAGAAGAACCAAGCAAAAACCCCAAACCCTAAGCTAAACTAACCTAAAATCGTGTATATCTCCTGAATATATGATTATTACAACAAAAAACCTTTATATAGTAAGTGGGAAAAGATAAGGGAAAAAGGAAAGAAAGAGGAAAGAGCCCAAAATATCTGGCACTACCGGTCGACCGGTCGCAGGGGCGCGGTCGACCGGTCCCTTAAGCCAAAGCATACTGTCTCCTTCCTACGGCAAAAGTTGAAACCGCGGTCGACCGGTCCCTTGTACGCGGTCGACCGGTACTCTGTTTTCAGGCTGCATTTGGTCCATGATGAGGGGGAAAAGGTCCATTACGGAAACGAGCCTAGCTTCTTCGTCCGAACTCCAAACGACGCACCGTTTGTGGCCACACGATGCTAACTCAATGAACTACGCATCCGTGGAATTTCCAAGAGCCGAATAAGGAATGTGGATTGACTAAAAAGCCCTTGAAGGAGCATCCATTGACGAAACTTCTTCGAAATGCAACGGATCCTCACTTTTAGCGTTCCAATACCTACAAAAGCACAAATAACCCCTGCAAAACATGTATCTATCCAACTCCAAGGTTGTCTGGTTAATGAGCATAATTATAGGCATTTAGGACCGTAAAAGCGCTAGAATGCATAAGGATAACAGGTGGAAATATACAATATTCGATACGAATCATCTACTCTCTCTGATCTGTGGAGATAAAATATCTAAAGGTGGTAAGTAAAGGACAGGAAGAGGTAAAGACATTTTTTTGGTGTCATTGAGTTCGTAAGAAGAGAAATGGAGTCTTAATTGTACCTCCATTTGCCACGTGGATAGATGGAGAAGGGGAATCAATTAGCAAATCATTTACTTTTGTTCCACGCGTCACAAAATGGGGAGGAGACTCCGTTTTAAATATATACTAGTTTTTAACCCCGAGCGATGCGCGAGTTCTTTAGAGTTCTTGTTATACAATATAATGTGAATATACTTACAAAAATAGAAGTAAAATATATAACGTTAAAAGTCATATTTTATACTTGTGTGATACATGCCTTTAATGCAGAAAAATTTATTAAAGGATAACGAATACACACTCACACACACACAAATATATATATATATATATATATATATATATATATATATATATATATATATATATATATATATAAAATAAAGTAACATAGTTATGTATGTCATAAGCTGAAAAATGATGTCATCTTTTTGGGGTTTGTGAATTGATGGTTGAGATTGAATGTAGGGGATTTGAATCTAATGGTTGAGAATCACTCCAACATAAATGGTTCGGATCGAAGGGGTGGACAGTTTTATATTAGGACTCACAATCATAGGGTGGCTAAAGTACAAACTAAGATATGAATTTTCTCCATATCTTCACTTCAAATCACATACTTTACAACATCCGCACCAAAAACCAAGAGAGAGAGCTGCAGAGAAAAGATGACGCTCAAGCTGAAACCGATTGAGTTTCTCCTCACGGTGAGTTTTTACTGTTCATTGTTTGTTAAAAATCATCATTTTTAACTGTATTGATGGGTTTAAAAATCATCATTGAGTTTCTACCGTCCATTGTTTATCCTTACGGTTGAATGTGTTTTTTATTACTAGGTTTCTTTGTGATTACTTGGTTTATCCTCACACTCAGCTCAGCTCTCAATCTTATCTCTGAGATCCTCACACTCTCTGTCGCTCTCTCTCTCTCTCTCTTTCTCTCTCTCTCTATCACACACACACAAACACACACACACACACATCTTCTCCGCCTCTCCGAGCTCCACAACTCTCTGCCTTTCTCCCTCCAATCGCAACTATCTGCCTCTTCATTTTTAAGATCCCCACATCTGGCTTTGCTTTTTTTTTTGGGTTTTTTGATACGACTCTGGAAATGAACAACTCTGCTTTTTTGGGTTTTTTGGATACGAACTCTAGCTCTCCCTTGTTTCGGTTTTTTTTAAACGAAACCGCGACGATCGAATAGGGCGGTGACATCGCCCGGAAGTTAGCCCCAATCAACTAAGCGTTCGATGTGGATGGGGCACGTAGCCGAGAAGTATTGCTCGTCCCAATGACGTTCTTGGACACATCGAAAGACCCCCTTACCCGGGTCATCAAGGATGGTGGTATCGTCATATTTTTTGGGGCGGAGATTGGTGCGACGAGGGCGCGGCATTTTGAAGGAAAGAGAGAGGGAGAGGGAAAAAATATATGGGAGAGAAGAGAATGAGGGAGAGTGTTTTGGTGTGAGGAATGGAGGAGGGGTGATGGGGTATTTATAAGTGTGAAGGGGTGTGATTTTTGGTGGGAAATGTGAAAGGGTGGGAAGGAGAGGAGGGAGGGAGTGAATTGGGATGAATTTGGGAAGGAGGGAAAGAGTTGGAGGGAGTAAAAACGAATGGGGAGAACGGGGGGAAGAATGGAGGGAAGGGGAATGAATTTGGATTTAAGGGGGAAGAATCTGCCAGGTACCCCCGAACCGGTTCGGGGTGTACAGCGAACCGGTTCGCCCCCCCGAACCGGTTCTGGATGGGGTTCGGGGTGACATGCTAGTTCGAACGCTGGAATTCACTCTTTTCTCCGTTTTAAGGTGCTCTCTCATCCTCTAACTTGTGCATAAGGCCCCTAAAAACTTCCTAGGCCCACGGGGTTCCTAAAAATTCCTCGAATTCAACCTCGTAATGCGTACTATAGCTCCCTCGAAGTGCGTGCTAACCGATCTCTTTCGCAACTCAAGATTCTGACTCCTAACTAACCTAATCACACACGACTACTATACACACAAATTCACCCCATACGTGTCGGGGGTGCGACGACCTCACTTTCTCAGCTCAATTGACCCCGTAAACGGGTTCCGACAACCAAATTGTGTCGACCTCATACTCACACGCCTCTAGGTATGGCTTTAGGCGTTGTCCATTGACTTTGAACGTGTTTTCCCCTTTTAAATCGTCTAGTTCAACAGCTCCATGGGGAAAAATGTTCTTCACGACGAACGGGGCGGTCCATCGTGACCGTAACTTGCCTGGAAAGAGGTGAAGCCTAGAGTTGTAGAGAAGAACTTTTTGCCCGGGATGAAACTCTTTTCTTCGAATGATGCTATCATGAGCAAGTTTCATCCTTTCTTTTGATATTTTGGCGTTCTTATACGCATCATTGCGTAGTTCTTCTAGCTCATTCAATTGAAGCTTACGGGCTTCACCGGCTTTGTCCAAGGCATAGTTCAATTGCTTAATTGCCCAGTACGCTTTGTGTTCGAGCTCAACAGGAAGATGGCAAGGTTTGCCATACACAAAACGGAAAGGAGACATGCCAAGTTGATTCTTAAATGCGGTACGATAGGCCCATAATGCATCGGTCAATCTAAGGGACCAATCTTTTCGGGTAGGATTGACGGTCTTTTCAAGAATGTTCTTGATCTCCCGATTCGCTAGCTCATCCTGTCCATTCGTCTGTGGGTGATATGTCGTCCCAACCTTGTGGACGACGCCATACTTTCTCATGAGCTTCTCGAATGGCCTGTTGCAAAAGTGCGTGCTATTATCGCTAATTATCGCTTTCGGTGCACCGAAGCGAGAAAGTATGTGTTCCTGTAGGAACTTTATCACCACTTTGTTGTCATTAGTCTTAGTATCTATAGCTTCCACCCATTTAGAAACGTAGTCTACCACGACTAGGATGTATAGGAAACCAAAGGACGGGGGGAAGGGACCCATGAAGTCAATACCCCAACAATCAAATATCTCAATGATCAGTATGGGGGTAAGGGGCATCATGTCGCGTCGAGAAATGGCTCCCATTCGTTGGCACCTATTGCATGACTTGCAAGCGTCATTCGCATCCCGGAAGATTGTGGGCCAATAGAGGCCGCATTGCAAAATTTTAGCGGTCGTCTTTTTCGTCGAGAAATGGCCTCCACATGCTTCCGAATGACAAAACTGGATGACTTTCGGGATCTCGTCATCCGGTACACATCGTCGGTTGATTTGGTCAGCGCAATATTTAAAGAGGAAAGGATCATCGTAAAAGAACATGTGTGACCAATTAAGAAACCTCTTCTTATCTTGCGTTGTCCAATCGGGAGGGACGGCTCCCGTGACAAGATAGTTCCCTATGTCCGCAAACCAGGGATACGAAGAAGTAGCAAATAGTTGCTCATCCGGAAAATGCTCGTCTATGGGTATGGGATCACTAGGTACGTCGGACGAAAGCCGAGATAAATGGTCGGCAATGACGTTTTCTACTCCTTTCTTATCCTTGATGGAGAGATTGAACTCTTGTAGGAGTAGGATCCACCTTATGAGGCGCGGTTTGGCGTCTTTCTTCGCAAGTAGATACTTTAAAGCCGCGTGATCGGTGAAAACAGTAATGGGAGAACCAATGAGATAGGAACAGAACTTATCGAGGGCAAAGACTACCGCTAGCAACTCCTTCTCCGTGGTAGAGTAGTTGAGTTGAGGTCCGGTAAGGGTCCGGTTAGCGTAGTAGATGACATGAGCTTGTTTATCTTTACGTTGGCCCAAAACGGCCCCAATCGCGTAATCGCTTGCGTCACACATAAGTTCGAATGGTAAGGACCAATTCGGGACTTGCATGATGGGAGCGGACACGATCATGGTTTTCAACTTATCAAAGGAGCTTTGGCATGCCTCTGTCCACTCAAACGGGTTGTCCTTCATGAGTAGGTTGCTTAAGGGCCTAGCGATGGCGCTAAAGTCCTTAATGAACCTTCGATAAAACCCCACGTGGCCCAAGAAGGAGCGCACGTCTTTCAGCGATTTTGGTGGGGGAAGATCAGCTATGATATCTATCTTAGCCCTATCAACCTCTATTCCGTTGGATGAAATAATGTGGCCAAGAACTATTCCCTCGGTGACCATGAAATGGCACTTCTCCCAATTCAGCACTAAGTTTTTGTCCACACATCGGGTAAGTACTTTCTCCAACTTGTCCAAACAATGATCGAAAGAGGTGCCAAAAACGCTGAAATCGTCCATGAACACTTCGAGTCCTCTCTCGACCATGTCGCTAAATAAGCTCAACATGCACCTTTGAAAAGTCGCGGGTGCATTACACAAGCCAAATGGCATACGTTTGTAGGCAAACGTACCAAAAGGGCAAGTGAAGGTCGTCTTCTCTTGGTCAAGTACATCCACCTCAATTTGGTTATATCCGGAATAACCATCAAGGAAGCAATAATAAGGGTGGATCGCAACTCTCTCAAGCATTTGATCAATGAATGGTAAGGGGAAATGGTCTTTCCTAGTTCCCGCATTGAGTTTCCGGTAGTCAATGCAAACGCGTCAACCGGTGGTGGTGCGTTGGGGAACAAGCTCTCCCTTAGCATTCTCAATCACAGTCATACCCGACTTCTTCGGGACGACTTGAATAGGGCTCACCCATTTGCTATCTGAAATTGGGTAGATAATCCCGGCATCCAATAACTTGATGATCTCGGTTCTCACGACTTCTTTCATGTTGGGGTTCAGTCTTCTTTGCATTTCTCTAGAGGGCTTGACATCCTCTTCGAGATGAATCTTGTGAGTGCAAATCAAAGGACTTATCCCCTTCAAATCAGCGATACACCAACCAAAAGCACTTTGGTGCTTCCTCAAAATTCTCAACAATTTACCCTCCTGCCCTTCATCTAGGCTAGAGGAGATAACAACAGGAAATGTCTCATCCTCTCCTAGGTATGCATATTTAATATGGGAGGGGAGTTTCTTTAGTTCGAGGGTTAGAAATTTTTCACTGGAGGGAGCCATATGTGTATCTCTCGGAGGTAATTCCTCGAATCTAGAAACCCAATTAACCTCTCTCACGTCCTCGTCCGACGTACTCTCATCGAGTAATTCTCTCAACCTTCCAACCTCCCTCTCGAAGTGGGTATACGTCCCCTCACACTCATAGCTCGTCGCTAAAAATGACTCTAAAGCGTCGCCACAGAAATTTTCCTCAAAGTACTCTTCTACTACCTCATCGATGAGGCTCACCGCGTGAAGATCATCTTCCTCCCCTGCATTTTGGGCTATGTGGAAGATATTAGTATCCAAGGTCATGTTCCCAAAAGTGAGTTGCATTCGCCCATTTCTTGTATTGATGATTGCATTAGCTGTAGCCAAGAAAGGGCGCCCAAGGATAATGGGAACATGATTGCTCGAGTTGAAGGAGGGCTCCGTGTCCCAAATGACAAAATCTACCGGGAAGTAGAAAGTGTCAACTTGGACGATCACGTCCTCGACTATGCCTCGTGGGATCTTCACTGATCGATCCGCTAATTGGAGAGTGACCTTTGTGGGCTTGAGGTCGCCCAAGTCAAGTTGCCTATAGATGGAGTAAGGGAGTATGTTTACACTTGCTCCCAAGTCAAGTAAGGCTTTCTCAATTTTATTATCTCCAATGATGCAGGATATAGTGGGTGCACCGGGATCTTTGAATTTAGGCGGGAGATCATTTAGTAGAATGGAGCTTGCGTTCTGGGCTAGAAATACATTCTTTTTTACTTTCATCTTCCTTTTTACCGTCAACAAATCTTTAATAACTTTGCCATAAGCTGGAATTTGTTTGATGGCATCAAGAAAGGGTAAATTCAGCTTTACTTGCTTAAGTACTTCTAGCACTTCATCACGTGGATTCCCTTTTTGAGCGGGAATCAACCTTCGAGGAAATGGTGCTGCGGAGGGTGGTTTCACTACCACCTCGGGCTCACTAGTGTCTTCCTTGTCACTCTCGTTCAAGGAGACATCTTCGGCCTCTTTCGTGTCGGGCGAAATCTCCTTGTCTTTTGTTGTGTCGTGTGGAGGAGGTGATAAATCAACAACTCTTCCACTACGAAGAGTGGTCACTACTTAACATTGCTCCTGATGTTCAGTGGATGTGGAGCTAACTCTAGTTTGACCTTGAAGAGGTCGTTGGCCCTGGACAGGAAACTTGCCCTTCTCCTGGACACTCAACGAGGATTGTATCTTTGACAGATTTGCATTTATGTCACCGATCAGACGATCATATTTGGCATTGGTTGCAGTCTGGCTTGCAATGAATTGATTCATGGTATCCTCGAGAGTTCTCCGCTATGGCGGGATATAATTTCCATGAGATGGTGGTGCTTGCACATGTCCTTGCATGTGTGGAGCTTGTTGAAATTGTTGTGGTGGAGGAGGGGCAACATGCGAAGGAGGGTTCATTCCGGCATGTTATTGCCCGTAGCTAAAACCGGGATGGTTTTTCCACGAAGGGTTGTATGAATTCCCGTGCGGGGCACCGAAATTACCCTTAAAACCTCCTATACCACTAACTTGCTCTTGCAACATTACTTTGTAGGCGGGTATCGTCGAACATTCCTCAGTTGAATGTCCTGCCTCACAAATCGCACACACCTTCACGATAGGGTTTGGAATGGGTCCAGCTAGTCCTTTTTCCATATAACTCGCATAGGTTTCGCAATCCTCTCTCAATGGTGTCCAATCGACAATCCGTCATAGAATTCTTATCTACGTGGAATAGGCCGGATGCCGATGGAGCAGTGGTGGGTTGTCGATTTCGATTTTGAGCGTTCGGGTCAGAGGTATCCCAGGATTGGGTAGTCTCGGTAACATACCTCATGTGAAGATCAGCATCGTGGGCATCAAGATCGACAAACGGACCGCTTCCCATAGTTTCAACAAGTTGTTTAGAGTTAAGATTTAACCCATTATAGATAAAGGATATGATTTGCGATGGATCAAATCCATGATGGGGGCATGAAGCCACTAACTCGTTGAAACGTTCATAACATCGATGGAATGGCTCATTTTCATGTTGCCTAAATGCTTGAATTTGAGCCTTGATAGAGATTGTTCGATGTGTTGGGAAGAATTTCTTGAGAAATTTAGACTGTAGCTCATTCCAGGATGGAATCGAGCTTGGAGGTAAAGACCAGAGCCAAGCTTTAGCTTTATCTTTAAGCGATAAGGGGAAGAGTTTCAGGCGGATTACCTCTTGTGTGCAGGTTTGATCGTTGAGAGTATCACACACGTCCTCAAATTCCCTTATATGGAGGTATGGCTTTTCAGAATCCATACCGTGGTAATGTGGTAGCATCTGGATCATTCCATTTTTGAAACGAAACTGCCTGGCATTATACGGGAGTATAATGCATCCCGGAGTGACAGTGCGCTCAAGATATAAGAATTCTCTCAACGGGGGGTATGGAAGCTCGTCCTCACCGGTAGGTGCATTACTATGTTGCGACATCTCTCTCTCACTTGACGACTCGGCGCTCTCACTAGGTGTGCTCGAAGTGTGTCCTACGAATGAGAATGGAGTGTTACTAGAGACTGAGTGCGACGGTGTGGGCGGTGGGATCCAAAACTGTGGGGCGTTTGGAGTGTGGGGACTATCAGGGTTATACTCAACAAGTGGATTTTCGTGAATGCTGGTTGGAGTATTAGGGGGTGTGGGAGTGGTTTCAGAATTTTGCATTAAAGTTTAGGAGAGGTGATGATTATGAATCTTTTTTTTTTTTTTTTTGTCAAAGCTTTGGATTAACTCAATCTAATCCTAAGTCTACCTAATTCCCCGGCAACGGCGCCAAAAACTTGACACGACTCAGAATGTGTCTCTAAAGTGTGTACTCTCTAGGCTCAAGTGCAAGTCTGTCACTCAAGTAATAATCCGACAAGTCGGGTATCGATTCTCAGGGAAAAAGGACAACAGAGTTGTGACGACGGGATAAGACGGAGGAATCCTAACGATGACTCGAAAAAGGAAGGAAAAGATTTGGTTTTGGTTTTGGGGATTGATTAAGCTAAATGCAATTATGAAATTATGATGAAATATGCAACTAACTAAATTATCTAAATGAGGAATGAAGAATTAAATTGAAACTTTTTTAAACTAAATGATGAGAAAATAGTATGGGAATACAATCCCCCAACCCTAGTGTAGTGCAGTGACAACGTCAATCATAAATTTATCCGATTAATCCGACCCGGAATTTAGGACTCCCAAGCATTATGTATACGAGGTTCAAGCCCTCGTCATACCTAATCTGAGGATGAGTAAATCGGTATCGCGGTAATTGCATTCAAATTGTACTCTAAATCATCACGAGTACCCAAAGGCAAACGAGATATAAAGATCCACAATTATTATGTAATTATGCGATACGATCAAAATCAATCGTTAAATTCATCGGATCAACGTTATACACCTACACTAACACATCAGGTTGGGTTCATGCATCCCAACCTTTGAAACCTAGCCGGACATGTTAAATAGACTAATGCATGAAATAATAACGTTGCATGTGTATGACATCATGATGAAACAAGATTGAAACATGTAAAGATGTATTATGAACGCAACAATTCGTTAAATCGAATACGAAAAACTAAGCATGCAAGAACAATGGCAAGAATCTTGAATTTTGAATTAAAACTTGAAAAACAAACCCGTAACAATTGAATCTTGAAGCAATGTATTCCCTTGATGTTCCTAGATGTTCCTCCCTATTTTTCTCTATCAAAAACTCTCTAAAACTATCCCTAATGGTTGTTCCTAAGCTGCTGCCTCCGTTCCCTACAATATTGGAGTGTTAAAAACCTAATAGGAGTCTTGGGAACTAATCAGCATAAAAGACAAAATTCGCGCATCAGGTACCCCGAACCGGTTCGGGTGTACCTGCGAACCGGTACGCCCCCCCCCCCCCCCCCCAAACCGGTTCGGCCTGGGGTTCGCGAATGTATGCTGGCATGGAGTTCAACACTTAGGATTTTTCTGACTTTTCTTTTCTTCCTTTCTTGGATTTTTCTTCAACTTCAACTGAGCATAACTTTTCAACCGTAGCTCGGATTTGGGTGAGGTTTCTTCCAGTGTTCTCGTTGTTCCGAGATATTCAACTTTCCAGTTGACTTCTCCTTCCGGATCTGGCTGAAAAATTACCAATTTGCCCTTGAAATTGCCTTCTTAGCTTTTCTAGCATTGTCTTGCTTCCTCTTTTGCACTGCTTGCATAATTTACCTGTAAAACCAATAAGAGAAGCACGAAACACGAAATACTCGCCAACGAAGGTTAGTAGCATAAATGTGAATCAAATCCATATATGTTACATCACTCAGGTTCACAAATGTACTGAAATTAGGGGGATAAATGTACAATATTTATGCCCAATCAGTGTTTGAAAAAATGGGTATTATCTCAACATCAATTTTGATTTATGGGATACTCATTTTGCATTTTTTTTGTTCAGAGTATATTTTGCAGCAGCTTTGGTATTTAACGGTGCCGTTTTAGGTGAGTTCGCTTCTTATCTTGAAAGCACACTAAATGGGTCTCTATTTCTTTTTTTTGATAAATGGGTCTCTATTTCGAACCTTGAAAACACACGAAATGGGTCCCTTATATTCAAATCAAGCGAAATGGATCTCTGTTTACAGGTCACGCCATACATGAGTCAACACTAAACACCATCCTGATGAAGATATATCTGGCCACCTACTGGTTCAAAACCTGCTTGCTGTCTTATTTCATCCTTTGAAGTTTTCATGTCGATGATGGGGGTGTACATAGAGGAGAAGCAACGAAGGACGAAAAAGTGAGTTGAAATGTCGTCGGGCCTGCCTGAGACGATAACACAGGAACGGAGCATTGAAGTTGGTGAGCTGGTGGGTAAACTCCCTAGCCGACAAAGTCACATATGGGTTTATTAAACAGATGGGAAGCTTGGGTGGCCAACAGGTGGATGAGTCGAAAAGGTTGGAAATTAAATAAGTGATGAACAAAATGGAATATAATATTGTATTTAGGTTTTGGTTGTGTTTCTACTCTCATTTTCGAGTGTGAAAGACACTATTATGAATTAATAGGCTGCCAGTTGCTATGGAGAAATTTTTTTGACTCACATATTTAATTCTTGACAAAAAATGTACGCTTCTTTTTACTTATATGTATCTAAAGGCAGCCACTTCTTTATTATGGAGTGTTTATTGTTGTTGTAAATTTTTTTTTAGAAACCCAATAGTTTTTGTTTTCAACCCAACTTTTTTAGAAACCCTGTAGTTTTGTTTATTGTACAGTGTTTATTGTGTAGTGTTAATATGATGATGTTGAGAAATTTGAAGTGAGAAGGAAATTAATTTGCGTTTGAATTTGTAAATACATGTGTTAGTTCACATTTTACTTTTTACTTATTTTATTTCAGAGCAAAAGAAAAACTTGGTCAAAGTTTTTAAATTGTTTAGAAAAACTTTTTCTACTTAAAAATAAATTATGTTGTAATATAAAACTCTATGACTATAATTGTTTACCTTAGAGGCAACTTTGATTTCCTTTCAATCTTGAACCTTGCTCTGATTATTCTTTGAACTGACTATTGTTTTATATATAAACTAATTGTACAGATAATTGTAACAACCCGCCCTTTTGGAGACAATTAAATTCCATAATTAAGTATAATTTGGAATTTAGAGAATTTCTCGAAATAGTAATTTTTGGGATTTTTGAGGATTTAATGATTTTCGATGGGTATCGTAATTACTTTTGGGACTATATAGGTCGCTATAATTTAATTATATGTCGTCGTGGAGTATAGCGACAAAAGAGGTAAGATTTTGAGTAGAAAACCCGCATTTATTTATTTTGGGTTGGAATAGTGATTTGCGGTCAAGTACCTCGGATGGAAATTTTGACTGCGCCATGAGTCTCGGAATGTCCGAGATAGTCGAAAAAGAGTGTTCGATTGTCGAAATTAAGTTTCGGATAATTTTAGAGGTAAAAGTAACTCGTAATTGGGTAAACGAGTCGTTTTTTGGTTTAAAGGGTTTAAACCCTTTTTCTTTCTTTATAAAGAGGGGGAGGGGGAGAAAAGAGAAGAAAAAGAAGAAAGAAAAGAGAGAAGAGAGAGAGGAAGGAGAAAAGGGAGATTCAGGACAAACTCCGCCGGATTCGACTCGAGGTCGTCGGATTTCATCCTCCAGGCAAGTGTTTACTTGTTTTATTTACTTTTGTGCATTAATCTCATATCATAGTTGGTAAAAATATGATTTTGGGGTTAGAACCCTTAAAAGAAAATTGGGTAAAAGTTGATTATGAGTTTACATATTGATGTAGTGTAAACTCTTCATGATTTTTAGTGTTAAAACCATGTCATAAATGTTAAGTTGGGGTTTTTATGATTTTAGGGTTTAAAACTAAGAGAAATGATTCAATACCCCAAAATAATTGATGTGTTAGTTGTAAAAGATAGATTAGATGTTTGTTGAGTTGTTGGATAAGGTTAGAAACAACAAAAATGGAGTTTGGGATTTTGGGAAGATAATGAATAGCAAACCCGTAGCCTTTGGGGTCATTTTCGGCCAAGAAGATAAATGATTTAGCTCTTGGCCAAAACACGGAAGTTGTAGATATTTTCGATACGGTCGCGTGGGCGCCAACCGCGTATTTTTATGATTTTTCTACGATTTTATATGATTTTTACAAGATGGAATCTCCGGGTTGAAATCATCAACTCGGAAATCAAATCGGGAATTGGAAAAATACAGGCTAGGATTAGTCGTGTAGATGTTTTGGATGATTTTTAGGGTAGTTTAGAAACCCCGAAAATGAATTTGGGTTGCTGGATTAAGGATTTGAGGAATGTAATTTTGGGAGACCTGGAGAAGAAATGGCCTACTGCTTTGTTTCGTAGGCTTATTTACAACCCGCGGTCGACCGGGGGTCTAGGACCGGTCGACCGGTGCCCTGTTTTTAGCCCAAGATTTTGGAGATTATTATTATTTCTCCTCTTTGAGTTTAAAGTTTAAGGGCCTTCTAATTTAAAGTATATTAGAGGGTTATGTCCTAAGGGACTTGTGGATTTGGGAACATATATATATATGTATATTCACTTAGAGTGAATTATTATATTTGGAGATATCCAATAAATCTTTAAGAGTTGATTAAGGTAATTATTATTTGTCGAAGTAAGAAAATACTTTGGATTTAGAATCATGCTAATATGAATGCATGATTATTATTCCTGGAGAAAATCTTTGGGATTATTGGTCATCGTTAGATGCTATAGGCCACTATGGCCGTTTATATATATTCTAGGAAGAATATATAGGATATGTATATACTGTGTGATTTAGGTATATATATATATTTATATGTTATGATGGAAATGATTTTGAAAATATAAAAATGAATATTTTCAAAATGGTAAATAAATTATTTTCATAATTGATAAAATATGGATTACACACCTCTCTAAATCGCTATCATAAGGGAAGTTGCGTACGTATGGTGAAGCCCCCTGGCTAATGAATGCAGGGTGGATATAGTCCTATAGGCCATGTGAGCGTTTGTTGATATATATTTTTCTGCGTTGGTTAGGAGATTCCGGGTGTGGTCTTGACTATCCCGCAGGCACATGGCCGCTTCCCGACGTCTTGCGATGTAGGATCCCAGGTTGTCTTGATGATAGGCCCTGGAAGATGATAGCCATTTAGGGGGGTGCACAGTGGGGAAACCCGGACGGGCGGTCTTAGAACGCGTTATATTAAAGCAATTCATGATAATGGATTGGCTTTAATTACATTTCCTGGATATAGGAAGGGAAATGGGTTATATGTTTAGCTTCGGTAACAGTCCCGGATGGAAGAAGGGATGTGGAAGCATATGATATGGTAAAAGCATTTTTATGATAATAAAAATGGCTTTTAACTACATTTCCTGAGTATAAAAAGGGAAATGGGATAATTGAAAAAGGAAAAGCATTTTTATATTAATAAAATTGGCTTTTAAAAAGATATATGTTTTGGTATAGAAATTCATGCTAATGAATTGGTTTTTAAATACATTTCCTGGATATGAGAAGGAAAATGGAAAGTTTTGAAATAAAAATGATAAATACTTTGTGTATCGAATACACCTCAGTCCGGGAGGTAGATCCGGATGTGTATTATAAAGATATAATTGATTTGGTAAACCTCAGTCCGGGAGATATTATCCGGACGTATATTGTAAATGTACACATATATATATTTATACATTTGTGTGTGCTACGGGCCTAATGGATCTCTACCATTAACCCTGCCAAGTAGTAGTGTATCGGGGGGGTTCCTTGTTTGGATTTCGCTTTGCGAGAACTTAGTGCAGTGTTGAGAATGGAGGGAAGTTTAGCCCTTAGCACTTGGACTATCTAGGGTAGATAGTGGATAGGTTATTAGACTAGTTAGGTGGGGTAGCTTGACTAGGAAGTGTTGTTAGGATGCGTTAGGTGTGCACTACTAGAGGAGAGGTGAGGGGTATCTCATGGGAGTGCGATACCAATTTAAATATGAGATAAAACTATTTTTCTAAAAATAAAGCATTTATGCACTTGCAAAATATTTTCAAAATTCGGGCTCTGACCCGTTTATCGACTCTCCTTTCTTTCTATATTATATATATATATAGGTGTCCAGACACAGGGACGCCTGGATGGAAATTCTTTCGAGTCAGACGTCTGCTGCAGCAGCTGTGGATGCTTGCGGGTTCTCGGTAGACGCTTCTTTCCTTGTACTCTAGATAGGAGATATTGTACAAACATTCGGGCCAATGGTCCAACTGATTTTATTTATTCTTCGCACGTTATTCGATATGGTTGTATAATTTGAACCGAGTGTTCGGTTATTTTAATTTATTTCATTTTCATTTCAGTTCAATTACGCATTTAATTGTGGATGTTTTATTTTGATCGTTAAAAAGAGTAGTTAGGTAAAAGTTTTTAACTCTCACCTAATAGGATATTAGTAATTAAATGGATTTTCGACAGTGATGCTAAGAATGATCCATATGTAACTCCTGTTATAATTTGATATAGGAGTGATCGCCCGGTATCCCATTAGGCGGGTTGTTACAATAATTTACACCTACAAATATTGTCTTATACTTTTTATATATGATTTGTTCAATTTATTAAAGCCCGCAAGTGGACTGAGATATCAATTTTTTTAGTCCCACATTGGTTGACTCAAGTTGATTGCTTACAAGAAAACAGTTGGTATATGTCATAATACCTTTCAGTCGATTTTTATGGATAAAATATCTACTGCCTTACGTATAAACCCTTGGGCCCCGTGCGAATAATTTAGATTGGCAGTTGTCTTTTGCAGGCTCCACATATGCCTAGAGCAATGATTTGTCTTTACATCACCTCAATTACTTTTTATTTTTTATTTATACTTTTTTCATATCTGAGATTTCGTTTCAGATATATATTTTTTATTTGGAGCCTCACGTCCGGGCCCTAAAGATGTTTTAATTATGGTGATAATTGTGTCTAACAAAAATATAGAACATTCTTTTTAAAGAAACAATGGTCGGAACTTTTATTATAAACTATATTTTTTATAAACGATTAAAATAATAAATACGACTTGAAATAATATTTTACCTATCTCGAATTCAATCCAAGTAAAAGCGATAAAACATGAAATAATTTTTTTAACAAAATTTAAAGTTGGCAAAAATAAACATGACTCGAAATAATATGACACGCCATGAAACAATTTTTTTTTAACAAATCATGTATACTATATCAAGAAAAAGTGGCAATATACAAAATATTTTTTATACACTAAAAAGGAATCCAGCCAAAATATACGCGATGCGACACGACATTAAATATTATTGTTTACTTATCTCGAACACGGTCAAAGTAAAAGTGGCAGAACACAATATTTTTTTAATCAAATATGAACTTGACTAAAATAAACACGACACTACATGAATTTTTTTACCAATCACGAACACTACTACTGCCGTTTTGCGGAATAGTCATATAAACAATGGATATAATGGCTATTTTTTTAAATTACACTTTGTTTTGTCGGGGAACAAAATTTTCGTCGTTTTGCGATTACGTATTTTGGAAAATTTTGCCACTTTGTTATTATGTATTTTTTAAATTTTTGTCGTGCCTTCAGGCACTGGCATACCCTAGTATATATATATATATATATATATATATATCTTAAAAAATATTTTATAAATATAATTTTTTTAAAACAATACTATTTCTTATAAAAATATAAACATCTAATATTTCTTTTATAAAATTATAATGCTAACATTTTTTTTATAGTTTTTTTTTTAAAATTTGATTTTATGAAGATAAGTATAAAATATTATATTATGTATAAAAATTGTATTTTTATAAAGTAATTTTGTAAACACTCTAATTTTTAACTTCATATCTTCACATTAACTCTATTTTAAAAGAATGTTTAATAAATAAAAATAAGAAAATAAACTGTACATTATTTTAATAAACTGTATATTATTTTAGAAAACTGTATATATGTATATATATATATATAAATCTATTTTTTATAGTTTTTAATTAGTTTGTTTACATCTTGAATAATAAGCGTATTAAGTGAAAACTGACGTTTTTTTCGAAAAAACACTTGTACTAAATCAAAAGTTAGTGAGATCATAAACTTCAAAAAGAGTAAATAGAAATTGGAAGTCAAAGTCTTGTCTGAAATAATGTATATATCTGTAGTTTCTTTTACTTTCTGTTTAGTGGGGGAAAAAATATTAGGGGCCTCACACAAAGGACTGCTTAGGCTCAAAATTTTCTTTGGCATCTCATGGCCGATCCTGTGTATATATACATACAATACATATGTGTGTGTGTGTGTGTGTGTGTGTATAATATGTATGTATGTGTCTTTGTAGGTGGAATAACGTAAAATAAAGATGACAAATTAGGGTGAGAGAGATACCTGAATATATATGGGCCTTAAGACTCTTGACATTAGGATTGTCTTGTAATCTGATCTTATACATATAAATATTGAAGAATATGGATAGAGTTGTAAAACGAAGGGAAGGAAAAAAAAGGCATGGACATAAATGTTGACAGACCCATGTTTGAAAACTCCTTATAAATATTGAAGAATATGGACAGTTGCAAAGAGAACGGAAGGAAAAAAGGCATGAACATAAATGTTTTATTATTTATGCATAGAAAATTGAAACATTGGAGTGTGAAAATTGTGATTCCTTTTGGTTATATGAATAGAGTAAAACGGAGGCAATTGAATATAGAAATTGGAAAAGTTGGGTAAGATATTGGGTTTCATATTTTTTTTCTTAGAAAAGATGAGAATAAATTGGATGGGTGTAATCAATAGTGTTGTATAAAAATAGGTGTAATTAATGGTGTTGCCACATGTCAATTCTCTCTGAAGAGACACCAAAATTATATTATGTTATTAGATATAAAGTACTAAATATGTGTGTATAATTTGGTGTTTCATCTTTTCTATATATTAATTTGGAGCAGGAGTTTATAAGTGACTTTTAGTCTACTACTGATATTACTAAATGGTTTATATTTATCATAGAAAGACTAGAAAGCTTATAACCACCATTGGTAGTTAACTGCCATTGTTAATATGAATTAATTATAATTCACTATTATATACTCATTTCATCCAAAATTAATAATCATCATTTAAAAGTCAAACAGTATAAGAAATATAACTAATTTTCAAATTTATCCTCCTTAAACTGATGAATACCTTTCGATCAAGGCATGTACTTCAATTTTTATCCTTTAATGGGTATTGTTTCGGTGGGTAACTTTGCATTCTCGACAAGTTTTTTATATACTATTTTTAAAAAACACGACTATTAATTAAGACAAACTAAAAAGGAAATCACGACTATTGATTGAGACGAAGGGAGTATTACTTAAAAAGTATATAAAAAATAAAGGGTAAAAGTAAAATCCACCCTAAAGTTTGGGTTCCTTTCAATTCTGAACTTGGTATTTCAAAAAGTACAATATTAACCCCCGATGTTGTAAAATTCATGCAATTTTAGTCCTCCATCACATCTTTGTTAAGAGACTTATCGAAATGGATGCCATATGAGGATATAATGCCTAGTCATCCACTTTATTGAGTTTTCTAACAATATGTGACTATGGGTTAAAATTTCACGAATTTTGAAATATTAGAATTAACAATGAAACTATTAAAATATTGGGATCTTGGTAACTAATAGGATGGAATTAAAAATGCACACACACACACACACACACATATATATATATATATATATATATATATATATATATATATATATATATATATATATATATAGAGAGAGAGAGAGAGAGAGAGCATAAATACAAAGCTTTTATGGAAGAATGTGATTTTATTATGATAGGGAGATGGTAGATGGATGGTGTTGAATGTAGGGGAGATGGAGAAAAGGCATGTATAAAGAAAAGGAGTTTTTATTGGCAACTAATAAGTTGGAAACCATTAAAGGAAGATGTATGGGCGAGGTGGCGGTTTGATATGTTAATTTTGAGAGTAATGAGTGGTAGTAAGTATTTGGCAGGAAACAATGGGAATTTAGAGAACTATGGGGGTAAAATCGTCAAATGACAACTATCAAAACTATTCATGCTTTTTAGATATGAGGTTGTCGCGCCATCCTATAAGAAGCCTTGAAAGTGTTTGAAGGATTTTAGTGAAGCTAAATAATTTTGGCCTTATCCTTTCACCAAAATTTAAGTGAGATAATTTTTCCCTTATACTCTCATAAAAATTTCACTCTCATCTCCCACCTCTCCTTCTCTCCCTCTTTGCACCAAAATTTCTCTCTTATCGATTCATCTTTCTCTTTTCAAATGTAGTCTCTCTCTCTCTCTCTCTCTCTCTCTCTCTCTCTCTCTCTCTCTCTCTCTCTCCTTTTTCTATCGCCCTCCCCCTCTCTAAAATAAGGAAACCATTAAATTTATTTATTTTCTTGGTGGGTCTGGTTTTTATGGATTTGGCAGAGGATAGTTTTAGCACTTGTACTCGTATATATTTACATATATAGTACTAGATATGAGTGCATGAATTCTAGTATGTCTAACTTGGTGCTACATTTATTTTATATATTAATCAGGAGCAAGAGTTTATAAGTAAATTTTAATATACCTTTGATATTACTAAATAATCCCTCTTTATGTAGAGAGAGACTAGAAAGTTTATAACCATCCTTAGTAACTAGTTGTTATTATTAATATGAATTATATATAATTTAATATTAAATAGTCCATTTGTTCCAAAATTAATAATAGGAGACGCTAACATCAAGTTCAAGTTGTATAACAATATTATTTATTTTGGACTACAATATGACTATGCATCTTTCTCCAGTCTTTTAGTTATTTTTAAGTTAACTCAACCCAGATCACCCTGCATATCACATTCATTTACTCCCGAGTTCATGTGTTCCCTATGATTAAGTCTTTTATATTATTACTTACTTTTAGGTCCAATTCCACATTTATTACTTTGAACTACATCATTGTATAATATCACATGAAAGACACTGCATCAATATCATTATAAGCCAGTACGGTTCAAAACATGTACCTCATAAAAGGATTAGACCCTTCCCATTATCCTTGTGTACATGCACCAAAATTATAGTTAGTCCCTTCCCATCACCATTATGTACGAGCACTGATATCAAAGTCAGACCCTTACTATCACAATTGCGTACGGGGGTCGACATAAAAGTCAGGCCTTTCTCGCCATCATTCTGTATGGGCGCTGATATAAAAGTCAGGACCTTCCCCTCACTATTGTGTATAGGTGTCGATATAAAAGTCAGGTCCTTCCCCTCACCATTGTGTATGGGCGCCGATATAAAAGTCATGCCCTTCCCCTCACCATTGTGTACGGGTGCCGATATAAAATTCAGGCCCTTCCTGTCACCATTGTGTACAGGTGTCCATATAAAAGTCAAGCCCTTCCCACCACCATTATATATGGGCACCGATATAAAAGTCAGGCCCTTCCCGTCACCATTGTGTACAGGCATCGATATATAAGTCAGGCCCTTCCCATCACCATTGTGTACAGGAGTCGTCAGGCCCTTCCTGTCACCATTGTGTATCGACATCGATATAAAAGTCAGGCCCTTCCCGTCACTATTATGTACGGGTGTCGATATAAAAGTCAGGTTGGTCCTATCACGATTATATACAGGTGCCGATATATTTTCATACAATACACCAAATGAGTAAATTCTACATAGACAAGGGTTACAAGTCGAAATCTCAGTTTAATCACCTTAATTAACTTCTTTTAATTAAGAAAATAAAATTCTGCTTTAATGTCCTTCAATTTCCTCGTTCAAAAATACTAATTTACTTACCTCCTAGTTAAGTAATTAAACTAGAATAATTGACGGTCTTAGATTAGTATCTTACTATCGTCTAAGTCCCAATATATAAAACTCCATTAGTCGACTATACTAAGGTCCCAACACCTCTAATTTTATCTTATACGATCATCTTAACTTCGCTCAATTCATTACCTATAAACCTTATCATTTTTAGTTGGTTCTAATATCATTTATCAGTTATATTACTAGGTCTAAAGCTCAAAGCCCTAGGTTGGGATTTCATCTATAAAATCCCACACAATATAATTAATTTACACGTATATGATTTTAGGTTTAACTCTAAAAATATTTACCTAATTAACGTCTATTAATTAGACTAATTACTCGAACCATAACTCTCCCCATTGAGCCACCTTACCCAAAGAGAGAATTATAAAAAACTAGGTTCATTAACACCATCACCCACACGGTTCAAACCTAAGGAAAACGGGGAAGTCGATCGATTTTTAACAAATTGGTAGAAATTCCTGCCCTATGTGCTCTTAAGAAAATAATCATAAGATATTCATCAAAACTTAAAAAACTATGAAACCAATGCCCACGCATTATTAACTCAATTTAACTAGAACCTTATTTTTTCCCAAAGGACAAATTTATAAATATACTATACCAAAAATAGACTCAAAGTACCATATTCATTCAGAAAATTTTAGCACTGCGTGCTATTGAGAAAATAATCATAAGATATTCATCACAATTTTGAAAATTACGAAACTAATTCCCACGCATTATTAAATCAATTTAATTATGACTTTATTTTGTTTATAAAGCCATATTCCTAGGTATTATACATCAAAAATGGCTTTAGAGTGACTGATTTTTTCAAGAAAAATTTGCACAATCTAAACCTCTTTCCAAAATCACAACAAAACCCAATAGTAGTCATATCTAAGTGTGAAGATAATAATCCTAACCTATAAATAAGATCGTTAATTTTGTCTTACACATACTTTAGGTATAAACCCCAATTATCATCTCAAGAACCCTAGTTGATAAATTGATCCTAATTCAATCCAATTATCAATTAATCCATGAAATTATCAATGAGCTTTCTATACTCTAACATGAAATATCATATCCATCTCATCAATTTAGTAAACTATATATTGAATCATGATGAGCCATCCCAATTCCATAATACATTAAGAATATGGTTTTAATCTAATTATACAATTAATATGTTTCCAACAATGGTTATAGAAATTGTTTAATTCAAATTAGTTTAATGTTAAATTAAGAATTCAATGAATAATAACATCATAACAGAACTTCAATTATAATCTTATACTAAACAAAATTGCCTCGATTCGAGTATCTTGAATCCCTATGCCAAGATTACAATTCTTTACATTCTCGTCTTCGTCTTCTCTCCTTGACTTCTAGGCTCCCTTCCAACAGTTAGTTTTTTCTTATTGACTTTAGAGTTCCCCTCTCCTCTTAGTATTCTCTTCTTGCCTCTAGAGTTCTCCTTTAATATGAAATATATGGTTTAGACTAAGCCTAACCACCCTTTTATAATGTTCATTACGAAATTAAGCCTAGGGCCCATATGGACCCTAACCCAATAAGCCTAAAACTAATATCAGATAGCCTAAAGTCTATCCCAAGCCATATATCGACCTATGGGTCTTAAAACCCAACATTTTAAAGTGTAAAAAGACTTTTTACTCATCCTGAAAGTCCTTGACAAATAATCAAATTAATTATTTACTTTTGTTATATAATTATTAGTGTCTTAACATATTTTCGATATAAAGTCAATTCCAAATAATGCATATAAATTAGTGGTATCACCAGTTACTAGAGATAAATATAAATCAATATAAACTAAGCATGAAGAATTTAGTTCACTTAAAATTACGAGGTATTACAAAAATATAATTTAGTTACACTTAAGTAAATAAAACAGTTACATTTATGTATCTACATAGAAATTTGTGAAAGAAAATATTCAATTTGCATGAAAGATTATAACAACAAATATCGATTTATGTTGTTTGATATTATTTAAAAAATATATTATTTTGAAAAAACAGTTACAATTGTTCAAAATCCAATTAAGTTTTTGTAATAAATGTTTCATGTACAATTGTGTAAAAATTCACTTACATTCGTTTACTAAAAAAAATGATTGCATTATTGTTTCTACATAGAGATATATAAAAGAATATTCAGTTACATTTGTACAATTAGATACAATAACAATTGTTTAAAATTAGGTACAGTTACATTTGTAACATTCAGTTACAAATGTAAAACTAGATATAGTTAGAAAATCTAATACAGTTACATTTGCAATATTCTGTTACAGTTACAAAATTGGATACACTTAATTTTGTATCTAACAGTTACAAAATTATATCCAGTTACCTTTGTATCATTCTGTTACAAAATAATTCAGTTACAACTGTGTAAAAACTCAATTACAATTTGTTGTATACATTTGTACAATAAGATACAATAACTACTACTGTTATTATTATTATTATTATTATTATTATTATTATTATTATTATTATTATTATTATTATTATTATTATTATTATCTACAGTTGTAAAAAACAATTTAGTTATTAATGTGTAAAAATTTGATTACACTTTTGTATGAAAAAAACAGTTATAAATGGGAGTCTACATAAATACTTTTAATTAAAAAAATACAGATACCATTTGTAGGAACAAATATAGCAGCATATATAGATAATGGAAAGTAAATTGTACTGATCAATGTCAAATTTTTTAATCAAATTTTGATAATCAATCACCACTTTACAAGTTGTTTTGTTGTGGTTTCCTATATCTCTACACCTACTACATTTTATTCTTTTTATTGCCTCTCCTTTATTCTTGTACCTATTTTTCTTCGGACGACGAACTATTTTTTTATTATTGGAGGAAGTATTGCAACAGCACCTTCATGGCATGGCTTGTATAGAGTAGGTATCGAAAAAAATGGTAGATTATATGACATTCAATAGTATGATGTATCAAAATATAACTCTACAAATTTCGTTACGTTTTGACCACTATTACGTATTGCAACAATAACATGAGAACATGGGAAACTATGTATTTGTCACAATCCACAAGAACACAATTGTCTATGTACATCAATAATAATTGATGGTCGACAATGGACTTCTTTTTTACCTTAAATCCATACAACGTGAAGAATAGATAAAACCAAAAGGTTTAGATATATTTACCAAAAATTTCATACAGTTACAAAATATGAAAACAGTTACAGAAAAACAGATACAGTTACAAGAATACGAAATATAGTTACAAACATATACATTTACCGTAAAATAGATACAGTTACAAGAATAATAAATACAGTTACAAATTTTCAGAAGTTATTACATTAAGTAAATATATTTCATACTCAGGTGTGATAATTCAAGAACATATATTGATAAAACGTAACAAACACTGACGATAAAATAGTTATACTTATATTGATAGATATACAATTACAATTTTAACGAATCATTTATATTAAGTAAAATACTTATTTGATCTAAATTTTTCATATTCAATTAATGAATTATATAATGAGGAAGATATCATGATAAAATATAAATTACAATTATATAATCAGGACAACAACATAATATTAAATTACATTTACTGAGAAATTATGAACAACAATTTAGTACGTTTAGTTATTAATTCAATAGAGTTTTTCTACAATATGAAAAATTAAATCTATTAAATCATCTTTTAAGTTTAAAAATATATTGTTATTGTTGACAATGTAGTGTATCAGATTAAATGATTGTAGACCATCAACATTTGATAAAAGTCATCAATCCGTGTAAACATGTTCAAAATATTCTCTATAATCGTCGATTCTTTTGTTTTTTTCTTACGTATCTTGTTTTTGTATATATAGTATCGGAATTCCCGTATCTGAAGGCTCGGCAAAAATTTTAAAAGTATATAATTGCAAAGGATAAAAATTTCCAAAGTATATAATTGTAAAACGAAAGTTTTTTTATTCCCCAACAAAACAAAGTGCAATTTTTAAAAAGTTGGCTATAATCTCATTTTTCTATACAGCTATCCATCGTGGTTAACAAATAACAAAAATTCCACCAATGTCCAAATATTTTAAATTCATCAAACAAATTCACATATACATTATTCATCAATCGAATTCACATTGTGCCTCAAATAAATAATGTAATGACCCCATTTTCTTATGCCAATATATAATTGTCTTCTTTCAATTTCGTCATACTTACTATCTAATAATGATATATTATTACATATATGATATTTCGAGTTCTTAATATGACAGATTCCATTTTTAAATTTGAAGAATCAACAGTAAAATGGGTCAGATTGAGATTTTATGGCACATCCTAAGCTAAGTGATAAGTTTTGGGGTAGAAAATGTAATTTTATGAAACTTTAGGGACTTGGTTTTAATAAAGAAAGTTTCAGGGACCAAAATGAAAAATAAAAAGGGGCCTTTTCGTAAATAAAATATTTTCAGGGACCTATAAGAAATATTGAAAATATATGGTGTGAAATTACCAAAATGCCCTTCAGGTCCGAAATGACCCTTAATACCTATCCACCTCGTGCTCGGTTTTGACACCTCCACCATACACGTGTCGTCGTTAGAGGAGAAGCCAAAACACGTGTCGTCGTTAGAGGAGAAGCTAAAACACGTGTCACAGTCCGGTGAAATAAGACTGCAAGACGCCTCTATTACGCGACACGTCAACGCTGACTCCCATTGTAAAAGCTTGGTCAGCATGGACATGTGTCAACCCCGGGATATCTTTGAAAAACTATAAATAGGTCCTTTGGGGGATCATTTGAAACTCACACCAATTCCTTGAGAATTATAGAAAGAAATAGTGAGAGAAAGTGTGAGAAAGTTTAAGAAGAAGTTTTTAGGGATATTCATCTTAAGGTAATCTTAATGTTATAATGCATCTTTATAGTTTTAATTTATTGTTT
This sequence comes from Sambucus nigra, assembly GCA_949130495.1. NCBI lineage: Eukaryota > Viridiplantae > Streptophyta > Magnoliopsida > Dipsacales > Adoxaceae > Sambucus > Sambucus nigra. Next base: position 404,520,920 of record OX422207.1, read on the forward strand.
TATAGGTTTACTTAGTAGTTATGCTGGTAAAATACAATAAAGAATTCACTAATCAAAACTTAAAATTTAGAACAAATCCAAGTTGATTTTATAAACTTGTTTGAAATTATACGCTTTTAAAAATGATTCTTTTTAAAGAAATTGCTCGTTATTATGGAATCCGATTTAAGTAATCCAAAGTCAGGCCCGGTGAAGTTCTGTCTAGATGAGATGGTATTTAAGTGGTGCCCCTGTGACCCTCCATCTCTACTGGGAATGAATCCGAAAATGTTCTGTCTAGATGAGATGGTATTTAAGTGGTGCCTCTGTGACCCTTCATCTCTACTGGGAACCGACTGATGAGGAAAGACTATGAATTGAATTCTTCAATTACGATCAATGAGTTTTAAAAGTTAACAAATAGGGATTCAGTAATCCTTTAAAAGAAGAGGTTAGTATAGTATAAACTGGACCTTAGAATCTGTACTTAAATCTTTATCAGATTAACGTGTGATCGAAGACCAATACCAGTAAATTTGACCTCCATTTTGGGTGAGTACTCTGACATTCCTTGTGTATTTTGATTATATGATATTATGCAAACAATATATATTTTGTGAACTGCTTTTATTCTCAAAACTCATGTGATACCGATGATTGATTCATTTGTGATATGTTTATATTTGTCCATATAAACATACCGATTAAAATGATTATTGAAAAGGATATTGAATATTGAAAATCTGATTCGGCCTAAGGGACCTCTTTACTGACTGACATTCCCAACTGGGTTATCGCTGGTGTGCCCTAAATAAGGCGTGGTGACGAACTAGTTCTATTGACCCTCAACTACCGGGGTATAATACGGTAGAAGAATACGGTATTATAGTGTACTTGGCCATCAAAATGATATGATTGAAAGAAAAAGATATCACATTTGATTTGTTGCATTCGTCTTATTCTGAGCTATCCAATTGTGATATATATACTTTCATTTCAAAATATATATCTATTTACTGCAAGTTCCTCTCCATATATGTATGTGCCTTCTCTTTTGACTTGAATAGGTATCTATTTTTTGAAAACCCGGGAATGTCTGGATATTGAACCTCATTCGGCTTTTAGCTGATGTTGTATAAATAACCATTTTTCAGGAAACGTTTAGGCTCACGGACGGAATGAAAATTGACTATTTTGAAGATTTAGCTTTTAGAGCTCTTTTTGTAAAACGTTTATTTAGAGCATGTCTGGCTCTCTTGTAATAAGGTTTAAATTTTCTCTTAAGTTGTAACTCGTTGTTACTTTTAATATATATGAAGTTTCCTTTAGAAAGCTCTGATGACGTAATTCCTTTACTTTCAGTATTTTACGATTCATAACCATGAGATAATATTTTCGTTGCATTTATTTAAGGAAACAATTAAATCGGAATATTTGTTGCCTTAGTGGCATGTCAAGACACTCGTTCCCTAATACTATTTTGGGTCGGGGTCGTGACAGAGGTGGTATCAGAGCATAGGTTATGAACCCGTAGACTACTGAACATAAGTTTCGAACGTTATCGATTTTAAGTCTCAATACATAGGTTATAGGATTAAATATCCGACTTATGTGATAACCCTCCATATTTCTTATAGTCTATATATAATTGTTTATATATCATTGTTCTTCTAAAATGCAATATTGGGCTAGTATAATACATCTTACGTTTGGCCATGACTGTAGAAAATGACCAAGGCAAGATCAACTCCAGGGACTAGTGGTTCGAGTATGGAAGGACTGGAAGGTGCATACAAGGCAATTGAAAGTCTAGCAAGAATTGTGGAGCATCAGGTGAATAATGGAGCACCAAGGAATCTTGAACTAAGTAGTTGTACTATTGAACAGTTCAAGAAGTTGAATCCTCCGTCTTTTAAAGGGACTCCTAACCCCACTGAAGCAGAAAATTGGGTGATGCAAATGGAAAAGATGTTCGATGTTCTTAAGTGTACAGATGAACAGCGGGTTTTATTTGGAACATTCATGTTAGAAGGTGAAGCCGAACATTAGTGGAGAATGACTAAGTGAATGCATGGGGAAAGGAATAATCCCATAGGTTGGAATGACTTCTTAATGATCTTCTACGAGAAATACTTTCCCGAAACGGTGCAAGACCAAAAAGCAGCTGACTTCATGGGTCTGGTTCAAGGAAATATGACGGTTAGTCAATATGAGGCAAAGTTTACTGAGTTATCCCGTTTTGCACCTCATGTTGTGATAACCGATGTTTTAAGAGCCAAGAAGTTTGAACGTGGGTTAAGGTTGAATATTCGTAGCCGAATTTCCATCCTAAAGTTGACATCATATAATGACGTGGTGGCTAGGGCAACAATAGCTGAGAAGGATAGTGAAGAATATAATCAGGTTAGAGAGGGGAAGAGGAAGTTTGGAGAACAAAGAGGAAGGAACCCCAATAACAAATCCTTTAGGACTATACCTAATGTAGGACAACCTTTAGTAAACAAACCCTTTAATGTTGATAAATGCCAACGTTGTGGTAATATTCATAGAGGGCGACCGTGTTACCTGGAGACGGGGAGTTGCTTTGGGTGTGGCCAAAAGGGACATAAAATGCGAGATTGTCCTAACAAAGGGAAGACGACAACAAAGACTTCTAATGACAATAAGGATCAGGGCAGACAAGGTAGAGTCTTTAATCTTTCTGATGCAAAGGCTTCCAATGCAGTAGTGTCAGGTACACTTTCTATATGTGCACAACCTTTTCAAGTTTTAATTGATCCTGGTTCTACCCATTCATTTGTGTCTGTGCATCTTGTTAATCGCTTTCCTAATATTCCCGAATCCTTGAATCATACCATACATGTTTCTACTCCTTCGGGTGAGTTATTGACGGGAACATTAGTATATAAGTCTTGCCCTATAAATGTCAGTAGTCATAAACTATTCGTTGATTTGATAGTTTTAGACATAAGAGATTTTGAAGTCATTTTGGGGATGGATTGGTTAGCATCATATCATGCTAGGGTGGATTGTTTTGAGAAGAGAGTTATTTTCCAAATTCCTAACCAACCAGAATTCAGTTTTGAAGGAACTAGAATCTTATCTCCCATGCGTATTATCTCTGCAATGCATGCTTGTAGTTTTCTTAAGAAGGGATATCAAGGATTCCTTGCCAGTGTTATTGATTTGCAAACAAAAGAGCCTAGTTTAGAAGATATTCTTATAGCTAGGCTTTTTCCAGATGATTTGCCCAGTCTACCTCCTAGTAGAGAAATAGAATTTACCATTGACCTTATTCCTGGAACCACACCAATATCAAAACCACCTTATCGCACGGCACCTTTAGAATTAAGAGAATTAAAAGTTCAATTACAAGATCTGTTAGACAAGGGTTTTATTAGACCTAGTATATCCCCTTGGGGTGCTCCAGTGTTATTTGTTAAAAAGAAGGATGGAACGATGAGGTTATGTATAGATTATCGTGAACTAAATAAGGTGACCATTAAGAAAAAAATACCCCTTACCTCGTATAGATGATTTTTTTGACCAACTGCAAGGTGCGCAAGTATTTTCGAAGATTGACCTTAGGTCAGGCTATCACCAATTGAAGATTAAGGAAGAGTATATTTCGAAATCAGCTTTTCGTACTAGATATGGTCACTATGAATTTCTTGTGATGCCATTTGGATTAATTAATGCACCAGCCGCTTTTATGGATATGATGAATAGAGTGTTTAGGAAATATCTGGATCAGTGTGTGGTTGTTTTCATTGATGACATCCTTATTTATTCCAAAGGTATTGAAGAACACGAGAAGCATTTGGAGATAGTATTGCAAATCCTTAGGAGAGAGAAATTATATGCGAAATTAAAGAAGTGTGAATTTCGGTTGCCTAGTGTTTCTTTTCTAGGACATGTCATATCCAAGGAGGGAGCGTCGGTTGATCCTCAAAATATCGAGGCTATACTAGATTGGCCAAGACCAACTAATGTAACGGAGATTCGTAGTTTCCTAGGATTAGCAGGGTATTATCGAAGATTTGTTGAAGGATTTTCTAGTATTGATAACCTCTGTCTAGGTTAACACAAAAGACGGTGAAATATGAATGGTCTGAGGAAGTTGAGAATAGTTTTCAAGAACTTAAGAATCGATTAGTAACTGCCCCAATTTTGACTATTCCTTCCGGTACAGGAGGATTTGTGATTTATAGTGATGCTTCTAAAAATGGTTTGGGATGTGTGCTAATGCAAAATGGAAAAGTAGTAGCTTATGCCTCGAGACAGTTAAAATCCCATGAGAAAAATTATCCAACCCATGACTTAGAATTAGCAGCGATAATTTTTGCTCTTAAGATTTGGAGACATTATTTGTATGGTGAGACTTGCGAGATTTATACCGATCATAAAAGTTTAAAATATATCTTTACTTAGAAGGAATTAAACATGAGACAAATGAGGTGGTTAGAATTGATGAAGGATTATGATGTAAATATTCACTACCACCCGGGGAAAGCTAATGTAGTTGCTGACGCTTTGAGTAGCATATTTACACCAAATTTAGCATGCCTTATTACCAGCCAGGAAGCTCTATTGAAAGATTTGAGAAGTATGGAAATAGATGTACGTATTTATGGCGAAGGAGGAATAATCGCAAACTTACAAATACAACCCACGTTGATGGAAAGAATTAAAGTTGCACAAGTAAATGACCCACAACTGAAGAAGATTAAAGAAGAGGTTATTGAAGGGAAGAGAATTGAATTTGAGATATGAGATGATATATTAAGGTTTGGAAATAGAGTCTGTATACCTGGTGATGCCCAACTAAAGAGGCAGATTTTGGAGGAAGGTCATTACTCGAGATTCACAGTTCATCCCGGAAATACCAAGATGTACAGAGATCTCCGGGAAGTGTTTTGGTGGAATAACATGAAAAAAGAGATAGCAGAGTTTGTATCTCAGTGTTTGATCTGTCAACAAGTAAAAGCTGAACATCAGAAACCATCAGGATTATTACAACCTTTACCAATCCCTGAGTGGAAATGGGAGCATATTACCATGGATTTTGTGACAGGGCTACCAAGGAGTTCTAATGGTAATGATTCCATTTGGGTAATTATTGATAGGTTAACTAAATCTGCTCATTTTCTTGCCATTAAGATTACCCATTCCTTAGAAAAGCTAGCTAAATTGTATATACGTGAAATTATTAAGCTTCATGGAACCCCAGTTTCAATTATTTCTGATCGTGACCCTAGATTCGTGTCTCGCTTTTGGAAAAGCCTACAAGTAGCCATGGGAACAAAATTGAATTTCAGCACTGCTTTTCATCCTCAAACAGACGGACAATCTGAGAGAACTATCCAAACCTTAGAGGATATGCTTAGGGAATGTGTACTTGAGTTGAAGGGGAATTGGGATGATCATTTACCGTTAGTGGAATTTGCATATAATAATAGCTATCAAGCAAGTATTCAAATGGCTCCGTATGAGGCACTCTATGGTAGAAGGTGTCGTTCTCCTACATGTTGGGTAGAAGTTGGAGAAAGAAAATTATTGGGACCAGAATTGATTCAAGTCATAACAGAGAAAGTGAAATTGATACAAGACCGACTTCAAATCGCTCAAAGCCGTCAAAAGAGTTATGCTGACAATCGGCACCGATCGTTAGAATTCCAAAGAGGAGACAATGTTTTCTTACGAGTATCACCGACAAAGGGAGTAATCCGATTTGGGAAGAAAGGAAAGTTGAGTCCAAGATACATAGGACCTTTTGAAATCCTTGAAAGGATAGGTGTTTTTGCGTATCGAATAGCCTTACCCCCTGAACTCTCTAGTGTGCATAATGTGTTTCATGTTTCAATGATGAAGAAATACATCCCTGATCCAGCACATATCTTAAGTCACGAGCCTCTTAAAGTTAGAGAAGATTTAACATACATTGAGCATCCAGTGGAAATCTTGGACCATAAAGATCAAATATTACGAACCAAGGTTATTCCACTAGTCAAAGTATTATGGCAGAATCATTTTGTTGAAGAAGCAACATGGGAGCGGGAAGATGAAGTAAAAGAGCGATATCCACACCTTTTTGGAAATTAATGTAAGTAAAGTTTGGGGACTAAACTTTTTATAAGGAGGGTAGGATGTAATGACCCCATTTTCTTATGCCAATATATAATTGTCTAATTTCAATTTCGTCATACTTACAATCTAATAATGATATATTATTACATATATGATATTTCGAGTTCTTAATATGACAGATCCCATTTTTAAATTTGAAGAATCAACAGTAAAATGGGTCAGATTGAGATTTTATGGCACATCCTAAGCTAAGTGATAAGTTTTGGGGTAGAAAATGTAATTTTATGAAACTTTAGGGACTTGGTTATAATAAAGAAAGTTTCAGGGACCAAAATAAAAAAATAAAAAGGGGCCTTTTCGTAAATAAAATATTTTCAGGGACCTATAAGAAATATTGAAAATATATGGTGTGAAATTACCAAAATGCCCTTCAGGTCCGAAATGACCCTTAATACCTATCCACCTCGTGCTCGACACCTCGTGCTCGGTTTTGACACCTCCACCATACACGTGTCGTCGTTAGAGGAGAAGCCAAAACACGTGTCGTCGTTAGAGGAGAAGCTAAAACACGTGTCGCAGTCCGGTGAAATAAGACTGCAAGACGCCTCCGTTACGCGACACGTCAATGCTGACTCCCATTGTAAAAGCTTGGTCAGCATGGACATGTGTCAACCCCGGGATATCTTTGAAAAACTATAAATAGGGCCTTTGGGGGATCATTTGAAACTCACACCAATTCCTTGAGAATTATAGAAAGAAATAGTGAGAGAAAGTGTGAGAAAGTTTAAGAAGTTTTTAGGGATATTCATCTTAAGGTAATCTTAATGTTATAATGCATCTTTATAGTTTTAATTTATTGTTTTATAGGTTTACTTAGTAGTTATGCTGGTAAAATACAATAAAGAATTCACTAATCAAAACTTAAAATTTAGAACAAATCCAAGTTGATTTTATAAACTTGTTTGAAATTATACGCTTTTAAAAATGATTCTTTTTAAAGAAATTGCTTGTTATTATGGAATCCGATTTAAGTAATCCAAAGTCAGGCCCGGTGAAGTTCTGTCTAGATGAGATGGTATTTAAGTGGTGCCCCTGTGACCCTCCATCTCTACTAGGAATGAATCCGAAAATGTTCTGTCTAGATGAGATGGTATTTAAGTGGTGCCCCTGTGACCCTCCATCTCTACTGGGAACCGACTGATGAGGAAAGACTATGAATTGAATTCTTCAATTACGATCAATGAGTTTTAAAAGTTAACAAATAGGGATTCAGTAATCCTTTAAAAGAAGAGGTTAGTATAGTATAAACTGGACCTTAGAATCTGTACTTAAATCTTTATCAGATTAACGTGTGATCGAAGACCAATACCAGTAAATTTGACCTCCATTTTGGGTGAGTACTCTGACATTCCTTGTGTATTTTGATTATATGATATTATGCAAACAATATATATTTTGTGAACTGCTTTTATTCTCAAAACTCATGTGATACCGATGATTGATTCATTTGTGATATGTTTATATTTGTTCATATAAACATACCGATTAAACTGATTATTGAAAAGGATATTGAATATTGAAAATCTGATTCGGCCTAAGGGACCTCTTTACTAACTGACCTTCCCAGCTGGGTTATCGCTGGTGTGCCCTAAATAAGGCGTGGTGACGAACTAGTTCGATTGACCCTCAACTACCGGGGTATAATACAGTAGAAGAATACGGTATTAGAGTGTACTTGGCCATCAAAATGATATGATTGAAAGAAAAAGATATCACATTTGATTTGCTGCATTCGTCTTATTCTGAGCTATCCAATTGTGATATATATACTTTCATTTCAAAAAATATATATCTATTTACTGCAAGCTCCTCTCCATATATGTATATGCCTTCTCTTTTGACTTGAATAGGTATCTATTTTTTGAAAACCCGGGAATGTCTGGAGATTGAACCTCATTCGGCTTTTAGCTGATGTTGTATAAAAAACCATTTTTCAGGAAACGTTTAGGCTCACGGACGGAATGAAAATGGTCTATTTTGAAGATTTAGATTTTAGCGCTCTTTTTGTAAAACGTTTATTTAGAGCATGTATGGCTCTCTTGTAATAAGGTTTAAATTTTCTCTTAAGTTGTAACTCGTTGTTTCTTTTAATATATATGAAGTTTCCTTTAGAAAGCTCTGATAACGTAATTCCTTTACTTTCAGTATTTTACGATTCATAACCATGTGATAATATTTCCGTTGCATTTATATAAGGAAACAATTAAATCGGAATATTTGTTGCGTTGGTGGCATGTCAAGACACTCGTTCCCTAATACTATTTTGGGTCGGGGTCGTGACAAATAAATTGTCCAAATTTAAAAACAAAGTGTCAATTTTACATATAAATTCAAACTTGTATGCCCCTTTTTCTCAAATGTGCTTTAAGGATGTCCAAACAATTTTCCATTCCAAATTATTTTTCCAATTTTAACATGCACCAAGTTTGTGAACCAATTTTACTTAAGTCCAAAATTATCTTATTTAATCCTAAACATGCATTTAGGTGATTAAAGCAAATAAACTAAACTAAAGTTCACAACACTGGATGTACGAGGAAATCGCAAAGAAAAAAAAATCTCGGATGGCCCAAGCCAGACAATCACTATGATACGGTTTTACAAAGGAAGACAAAAAGACTTATACAATGACTCGATCCCCATAAGACTTGATGATCTTCTTCACTTTAACCGCTCTTCCACAATGCCCATGTAGAAATCCTTCCACAATACTCATCCATAGCACACGCTTCCACGAGTGACTTGATATCCACCGATGTAGCTTTGGCAACCGTCTACTATTTGGAACACAGACTCCTCCGTTTATCCACCGCAACACCCAACGAACAATGTTCAAAGTGATGAACAAACTCCAGATGGTGCAAACAAGATCTCTATAGAAATTGTATATGAAAGCTCGGATCTTTAAACACTAAGGATGATTTTAAATCTTTAAAAATCTTAGTAAACTTATGTAGAAAAAGAAACTGTTCTAAACTGTATTTTCGTTCTGCACACCCACCGAAAATTGTGAGAGAAAAAATCTTTAAATAAAAAAGTTAAGTCGACAAGTCATTCTAACGAGATGCTCACGTCGTTCTAATGACTGTGAGATGTCATTCGAACGACATCACATGTCGTTTGAACCACTTAAACTAAACTTGTGATTTCATACGACTCTAAACAGTAGTTATCTCATAATAAACAAAGTTAAAACCATTTAAAAACATTTTTGACAAAGTTTCCATCCTATAAAACTCTTTTCGAATTCCATAAATATAATGCTTTCATAACTGAGAGATATTCGGAATGCAATCTGAATGAACATGTGAAACGTGCACCAATAAAACACGACATGATATATATTTGAAGCTTAGCTGTTATGTCTTTAACATAAACACGTCATAGACTTTGGGGAGATCGTGACAATATAAAAATCTATCTATGACTCAAACAAGTTTTCTTTCGAAAATAAGTCAATTACATACAAAATACTCAATTGGAAATTTTTCCCTTATAAATCTCCCCATTTGACTCTTCTGGGACAAAACCCAAATAATGAAATGCCTAAGCCGGGCCGTCAAGTCATATGACACTTAAAACCTATCCCATAAAACCTATAATTAAAAATACAGGACAAGGACTAGTATATGCGGGTATGGCAAGTATGAACTGTCTGAATGTGATGTAGTCTTAAAATATTGAATCTCTGGAGAATACCTACACACATGAAATAGACAAATACCCAGTGAAGTATGGAGGAGCAAATGATATAAAAATACCAATATGTAAAACAAATCATTTGATAATTATTGAGCAATACCAATATGTGCATTGAAATATGATACTAATCAAATATAAACATATGTGCATGATACCAATTTGTAAAGCTAAAAAAATATGTGCTCAATAAACAAAATCTAACTCCCCCCCTACATCACATACATTTCTCCCCCTTTTTGTCTCGAATAGACAATAAGTGAAAAGGATAAACAAATAACCAAATATCTAGAATAAAATAATCAATAAAGCATCTATAGAGAAACATGGAAAGCCAGCTAATAATAATCAGAAGATACGAAATCGTAGCTAGCAAACAGTTACAAATATGAAATCATCAATCTAAGCAAAGTTGTGACTAAATGAATTAATGTAGTATAAGCATCAAGCATGAATAAATACTATCGACTGCATATAAACTGTCCAAATGAACCTAGGAGTACCAAAATAAAATGAAATCATCTTATGTATGAAGCAGGTACAAAAGCAGAATTAGGACTCAAAAATCCAGGCAGAGTCGTTCGAACGACTATGCCATGTCGTTTGAACAATATAGGTAAGTTGTTTGAACGAGGTCTAAAAATGACCCAAAATAGTAAAGTCTCGTTTGAAGCACCTATCTAACGACCTCAAAATCGACCCTTCTAACGACCATATTTGACACAATTACCTCCTCGAAAAATGTGTCTATAGAACCAAACTTCAAACAACTTCGAACGATTTGGACATGTCGTTCGAACAACATCCAGAATTCATTTGAATGACTTCGAAAACCCTATGTTCCAGCTTTAGAATTGGAAAAGTTTTGCCTAGTGAAAATTTTTGCTAAAAACAGGTACTGAAAATATGAAACAGTAGCAAAACAGATTCAAAACAAAAAAAACAAAACAAGTAAAAACAATGTGAGTTTCATGCTAACATAGTATTAATGTGCTCAAACATGGATATGGACTGAATGGACTTGAACTGCAACAAATGAATCATAACTTGAACACATTGGAACGATCAAGAAGCTCTAACTGATAATTAAATGTCACCAAACTTAGTTTTAGCCATATGTGACAATTAATATATTGAGCTTAATGAACTAAATGAACAACATGCACACAAATCCAGAGTTTAAACGATTCAACAAACGATGGCGTCATGACACAATTTTTCAACATTAGGATTCGTGGTGCAAACTTCTTATTATTTTCCATCCAAACTCCCTCATATATACATATTTTTTTTCAAGATCTATTGAGGTTTCTATTTTTCTCAAGTTAGAGAAATCCTACTGGCCCTATTTTGGCATATGGTTCTTTTTATTGCCTTAATTTTTTCTTGGTCTCTTTTGAACGGTAGCTTTCACGACGATATTATTATTCTCTCGTAGCCCTTTTCCGTGAACACTCATCATTTTTTCAATATAAGCTATCTAAATCCTCACGGCAAACGTCTTAACTCTTAACTCTTATTATATGCACACCTCCTCTTAACTCTTATTACGCATAGATGACAAAATTGAGATAAGAATGTCTCACCAAACTCAAATATGCATAAGAAGTCAAACATTCATAGAAACTCGTGCAAGTGTGCAATTATGACATATACATATAAATTCGAATCCAAATGCAAATCAACTTCTAAACAACCCCAATTGTCAATGGTTACGATCATTCAAAGCATCTATAATTATGGCCATATTTCCTAGCCATATGGATAATGAAATAATGGGGGTCCAAGCACACCAATATGCCACATCAAACATGAAAACTCACGACACAAAAATAAATAGAAAATCTTTTTGTGTTTTTCAAATAATATTTTTGACTCAATATACAAAATATTTTTGTATTTTCTCAAAAATATATAAACCAAAAATCTTTTTGTATTTTCAAAAATTTTATCAAAATAAAATCTTTTTGTATTTTTCAAATAAGACTCAAATAAATGAAAATAATACAAACTAGCAAGATATATATCATGAAGCAAAGACTAGCGTATAATAAACTTGGTAACACAATCATCCTTTAGATTTAGCATGGGAAGAATCAACTGCAACCAAACAAAAACCATGAAGTTTAATTCCTAAATCCTTTAAGTCCGATTTCCTAATCCAAGTAGGTGTGTAATGATGTATGAGGGTTTTGGGAACAGAAACGACTTTATTTTTAAACTTCCTAGGAGCATTTTTAAGGTCATAATAATAACGCCTAAGGTGACCATTCCTATCGCAATGAGTGAAAGTGTAAACACGATGAGGAATGTGACTTAAATGTGGGACTTTCCTAACGTTCCTAGTCGATATTCTCACACGATTGGTATTGGCTTTGGGAATGGGTGCAATACGATCATCGAAGCCTATACCACACTTATTATTATTGATTTGGACGGTGCTTAAAACCGTATCCAACTTATCTGAACCTTGCTTCTAAATCAAACTTCACCTCACTTGAGTCTCTCAATCTCTCCTCAAGCTCACTAATCCTAGACTCAAGCAAACGCCTAGACTCCTCAAACTTTAGAATCTCTTTCTTTAAAGCCTTCATGAAACCACGAAAACTCTCTCTCTCTCTCTCTCTCTCTCTCTCTCTCTCTCTCTCTCTCTCAACATACTCTAGTTTCTCTCGAAGAGTCTTCTCCTATACCTTAAGATCCTCAATCAAAGCATCATTATTTTCTATAGCACGCTCATTCAACTTAGCTTGCAACTTTAAGTTTGCCTTTTTTACCTTTATCGCTTTCACATACAAATCATTAAAGACAACTTGCAACTCCCCAACATCTATCTCATCTTCCTCACTAGTTTCCCCTTCACTCACTTGGGATTCACACGCAATGGCCTCGGAAGTGTCATTCACATGAGCATCTTCATGGGAAGATTTATTGTCATCGCTCACATGCCATGCCATGAATGCTACAAAGTTTCGCTCAATGGGGAACTCTCTCCCTCTTCCAGTTCACTATCACTTAAGGTGGCATCATATGCTATCAGTTTCTTACCCTCCTTCTTAAGTCTAGTGGGACACTTCGCTACCTTGTGACCATAACCTTCACAACCAAAACACCTATCTGACTCATCCCTCTTAACATTCTCACTCTTATTCTTAAGGGGCGGGATCGACCTTGTTGTTATTTGATTTTTAAAGTCTTTTGGCATCTTTCGATTATTTTTGGAACTTAAGAAACTTTTTGAACTTCTTTGCCAACAGGGCTACATCCTCAAAATCGAAATCAAAATCATCATCAGAAAATTTAGTCTCCTTCTTCCGGGACTTAAAAGCAATGCCCTTTTCTTTCTTTGGCACTTGCTTGGAGGTAAACATGTCAAGCTCATAAGTTTATAAGTCACCTACAAGTTTTTCTAGTCTTGTTGATTAAAGTATACCCAAGGAGTATAAAATGGTTGCTTTGGGATCAAATAAACTAGGCAACGAACTTAAGATTTTCTTTATGACTCGGTTACAGGGTCTTTTTTCTCCCAAGTTAAATGACGAGTTGGCATTGTTGGACAATCTAGCGTAAAACTCATCAAACGACTCACTCTCTAACATCTTAATCGTCTCAAATTGGGTAGTGAGGTTTTGAAGTTTATATTCCCTAACCTTGCTAGTGCCCTCGTGAGCAAGTGCAAGAATATCCCAAGACTCTTTTGAGGTTTCATACGTTATGATTCAATTATACTCTTCAGGTGTGACAGTGAGGACATAACATGAAGACCTTTATAATTATAAAGTGCAAGTCTATGTTTGACTTCGGTCTATAACTCAACAGGTCTTAAACTAGTGTCCTCTCCCTCTTGTGTGACCAGTGGTGTCCAACTTTTTTCAATAACTAACCAAACACGCTCATTTAACTGATTTTAAAACACTTCTCATTTGCATTTTCCAATAAGCATAATTTGAGCCATAAAAAACAGTAGTTCTAAAATTATCAAAATTTTTGAAATTCATCCTTAAAAGCACGAGGGATCAACACACAAAAAAATATTTCTAGCTCTGATACCAATTTGTAAGCCCCTTTTTTCTCAAATGTGCTTTGAGGATGTCAAAATAATTTTTCTTTCAAAATTCTTTTTCCAATTTTAGCACGCACCAAATTTGTGAACCAATTTTACTTAAGTCCAATTTTAACTTGTTTAATCCTAAACATGCATCTAGGTGATTAAAGCAAGTAAAATAAACTAAAATTCACAACGTTGTGTGTACGAGAAAACCATAAAGGGAAAAAACCTTGAACGACCCAAGCCAGACAATAACTATGATACGGTTTTACAAAGGAAGACAGACAGACAGACTTACACAACATCCCGATCCCCACACGCCTACCGCTCTTCCACAATGCCCATGCAAAACTCCTTCCATGATACTCGTCCATAACACACGCGTCCACGAGTGTCGCGGTGTCCATCGATGTATATTTGTCAAACGTCTACGATTTGGAACACGAAATCCTCCGCTTTATCACCATAAAACCAAACGAACAATGTTCAAAGTGATGAATAAACTCTAGATGGTGCAAACAAGATCTCTATAACAATTGTATATGAAAGCTCAGATCTTTAAATACTAAGGATGGTTTTAAATCTTTGAAAACCTTAGTAAACTTATGTAGAAAATGAAACTGTTCAAAAATGTATTTTGTTTTTGCACACCCATCGAAATTCTGGGAGAAAAACTCTTTAAATAAAAATGTTAAGTCGGCTAGTCGTTCTAACGAGATGCTCAAGTCATTCTAACGACTGTGAGATGTCATTTGAATGACATCACATGTCATTTGAACCACTTAAACTAAAATTGTGGTTTCATACGACTCTAAACAATAATTATCTCAGAATAAACGAAGTTAAAAACATTCTTGACAAAGTTTCCATCTCTTAAAACTCTTTCCGAACTCCGTAAACATAATGCTTTCGTACCTAAGAGATATTAAGAATGCAATCTTCATGAAGACGTGAAACGTGCACTAATAAATCACGACAATCTGCATAAAGACATGAAACGTGCACCAATAAAACATGACATGATATATCTTTGAAGCATGGTCGCTATGTCTTCAACATAAACACGTCATAGGCTTTGGGGAGATCACGACAATATAAAAATCTATCTATGACTCAAACAAATTTTGTTCTGAAAATAAGTCAATTACATACAAAATACTCAATTGGAAAAATTGCCCTTGCATAACTATGAAAAATAAAAGCCTCATGGCCTGAAGACACGAAGATAATTTTCTAAAGTATTAAGTCATGAATAATTTAAGCCATAAAAGTTTTTTTAATACAACACACTTAATTGTATACAATTTAAATTTTAGGCAACAATTCCTTTTATCTATGGGAGTATCCACCATCTTTAAAAATAAAATATACTCCAACAACAATAATAATAGTTTGACCAGAACCTCTGCAAAGTGATAATTTTGTTACTGATATAGGTCCAATCCAATTAAAACATTAAAGGCACTTAAAGCGTTATATTTTTTTTGCAGATAAACCAAAATTATGTACAAATTGACCATAACACTAAAACTAAGAAATTAAGGGATTCATTTTAAGCATTTATTGTGCCAATTACGAATTAAATGCTATCATTGAGCTCAAACAAACCAACTTATTAATAATAAACGTCATGTCTAAGGGGGGATGTCATGATATTGAGGAAACTTAAAACCCCAACTGATTTCTGAAATCAAAAGAAAAACGAACAAAAGTGAATAGCGATTAAACAGCTTCTTGACCGTTGGTTATATCTATTATATGAGGATGATGTGAAACTATTGATTGGATGTTTGGAATCACTTTAGGGAGCTACACCATCCCAAGCATAGTTTGATCAAACGCTTTCTCTACACTATGGAGCCAATAACTACTTCATTGTGAAGTTTTTCCCGTAGTTTAATAAAAATTGCGCCAGTCTAAATTGTAAAGTGAAAATATAATAAAAAAATAAGATTAATTTTTATTTATTTTGAACAAAAATATTTTTGGATTGTATGAATTCCCGTGCGCGGCACCGAAATTACCCTTAAAACCTCCTATACTACTAACTTGCTCTTGAAGCATTCCTTTGTAGGCGGGTATCGTCGGGCATTCCTCAGTTGAATGTCCCGCCTCACAAATCGCACACACCTTCTCGACGGGATTTTTGATAGATCCAACTACCTCACATAAATCTCGAAATCCTTTCTCAAGGGTGTCCAATCGACTATTCGCCATAGAGGTCTTATCTACATGGTATAGGCCGGACGCCGATGGAGTGGTGGTTGCTTAACGATTTCGATTCTGAGCATTAGGATCAGAAATATCCCATGATTGGGTAGTCTCGGTGACATACCTCAGGTGAAGCTGAGCATCGTGGCAGTCTAGTTCGATAAACGGACCACTACCCATGGTTTCAATGAGTTGCTTGGAGTTAAGGCTCAACCCATTATAGAGGAAGGAAATGATTTGAGTCGTATCAAATCCATGATGGGGGCATGAAGCAACTAACTCATTGAAACGCTTATAACATCGATGGAATGGCTCATTATCCAACTGCCTGAACGATTGAATCTGAGCCTTTATGGAGATTGTTCGATGTGGTGGAAAGAACTTCTTGAGAAATCGGGATTGTAACTCGTTCCAAAATGGAATCGAGCTCGGAGGTAAAGACCATAGCCAGGTCTTAGCTTTATCTTTTAGCGAGAATGGGAAGAGTTTGAGGCGAATCACCTCTTGTGTGCAAGTTTGATCGTTGAGAGTATCACACACGTCCTCAAATTCCCTTATATGCAAGTATGGCTTTTCAGAATCCATACCGTGATAGTGTGGTAGCATCTGGATCATCCCATTTTTGAATCGGAACTGCCCGGCATTATACGGGAGTATAATGCATCCCGGAGTGACAGTGCGCTCGGGATATAAGTATTCTCTCAACGGGCGGTACGGAGGCTCTTCCTCACCGGTAGGTGCATTACTATGCTGCGACATCTCTCTCTCTCTTGACGATTCGGTGCTCTCACTAGGTGTGCGCAAAGTGTGTCCTACGAAGGAGAAGGGAGTGTTGCTAGAGATTGAGTGTGATGGTGTGGGAGGTGGGATCCAGAACTGTGGGGCGTTTGGAGTGTGGGGACTATCTGGGTTATACTCCACTATAGGATTTTCGTGAATATGGGTGGGAGTATTATGAGGTGTGGAAGTGGTTTCAGAATTTTGCATTAAGCTCAGGAGAGATGATGATTGTGAATCTTTTTGGATTTTTTTATTTATTTATTTATTTATTTATTTTGAATTTTTGGTCAAAGTTTTGGATTAACTCGATCTAATCCTAAGTCTACCTAATTCCCCGGCAACGGCGCCAAAAACTTGACACGACTCAGAATGTGTCTCTAAAGTGTGTACTCTCTAGGCTCAAGTGCAAGCCTGTCGTTCAAGTAATAATCCGACAAGTCGGGTATCGATCCTCAGGGAAAAAGGACAACGCCGTTGTGACGACGGGATAAGACGGAGGAATCCTAACGATGACTCTAAAAAAAAGGAAAAGATTTGATTTTGGTTTTTGGGATTGATTACACTAAATGCAATAATGAAACTATGATAAAATATGCAACTAACTAAATTATCTAAATGAAGAATGAAGAATTAAATTGAAATTGCTAAACTTAAATGATGAGAAAATAGGATGGGAATACAATCCCCCAACCCTAGTGTAATGCAGTGACAACGTTGATCATAAATTTATCCGATTAATTCAAACCCGGAATTTAGTACTCCCAAGCATTATGTATACGAGGTTCAAGCCCGCGTCATACCTAATCTGAGGATGAGTAAATCAGTATCGCGGTAATTACACTCAAATTGTACTCTAAATCATCACGAGTACCCATAGGCAAACGAGATATAAAGATCTACAATTCTTATGAAATTACGCGATACGATTTAAATTAATCATTAAATTCAGCGGATCGACGTTATACGCATGCACTAACACATCAGGTTGGGTTCATGCATCCCAACCTTGAAAAACCTAGCCGGACATGTTAAATTGACTAATGCATGAAATAATGACGTTGCATGTGTAGGAATTCATGATGAAACTGACTAGAAACATGTAACTACGTATTATGAATGCGAAAACAAGTTGAATCTAATGAGAAAGCAAAGCATGCAAGAACAATAATAAAGAACAAGACTTTTGAATTAAAACTTGCAAAAACGAACCCGAAACAATGAATTCTTGAAGTAATTTGCGCCCTTGATGTTCCTAGATCATTATCTCCTTTTGTTCTCTCAAAAACTCTCTAAAAATAACCCTAAAAGCTGCTCCTAGGTTAATGCCCTCGTTCCCCACAAGTTTGGAGTGTTAAAAACCTATTAGGAGATTTGGGGATAAATCAGAATAAAATACAAAATTCGCGTGTCAGGTACAGCGAACCGGTTCGGAGGTACAGCGAACCGGTTCGCCCCTCCGAACCGGTTCGGGGTGGGGTTCGCATGTACCAGCCTGGCCTTGCTCTCAACACTTAGATTTTTTTCTGGTTTCTCTTCTTTTCTTGGATTTTTCTTCAACTTCAACTGAGCATAACTTTTCAACCGTAGCTCGGATTTGGGTGCCGTTTCTTCCAGTGTTCTCGTTGTTCCGAGCTCTTCAACTTCCCAGTTGACTTCTTCTTCCAGATCGGGCTGCAAAATTACCGACATGCCCTTGAACTTGCCTTCTCAGCTTTTCTTGCACAGTCTTGTTTCCTCCTTTGCACTGCTTGCATAATTAACCTGTAAAACCAATAGGAGAAGCACGAAACACGCAATACTCGCCAAGAAGGTTAGAAGCATAAAAGTGAATCAAATCCATATATGTTACATCATTCGGGTTCACAAAAGTACTGAAATTAGGGGGATAAATATACAATATTTATGCCCAATCAGTCAACTTTTGCCACGTCATATACGAATTGAAACAGAACTCCCCCGATAAACTCATTAAAAAAATCCATTTCAACTCTATAAATTCGCATAAACTATCCACCCTGATTAAAACCCATGTAAAATTCATGTATTTTTAAACCCCATGTTTTTTGTATCAAACTTGACCACATAAATCTCAATGAGTGTGTTGTGCTTAGATAAATTGATTCATTATACTCTGTTTTTATATCAAACAACTTGAGCACACACATTGGTTTTGAAAAATCTCAATGAAAAATGAATCAGTGTTAACTGAAGTTGATCACATAATTCTATATACAAGATACATTAAATTACAATAGCAGAGTATAACTCAATGTTAAGCCAAGTCCCATGTTATCAAACATACAGTAGGGAATGACCCAAAAGCACAAACCGTGATTCAAATAGTGCCATAAATGTACATACACCAAAGCAATTGAATCACCAAATAAGAAAGCTTCAAATAAATAAGAAGGTACCGACCATAATTTTATGCCCATTTCTAATAAAAGTAAAATTTATTACTAAATCAGGTGCTTACATCAAATAAAAAATGACATTTCAAGATGAGAACTTTTAATAAATAACTTGCCAAAAAGGAGATAAAAAAAAAAGCATCAACACTACATGTTTTTTTAATCTAAGCACAACACATACATTGGTAGTGTTACACAGAGTAATTAATATTTGAGAGTTCCGATAGAGTATAAAAAGTGTTAATAATTCTACACTGACTCTCTTATCAGACTTCATGTTGTGTTTGTGAAATTTAAATGGGGTTTATAAAAATACCAACTCTCATTTCCATATATGATATATTTACTAAAATTCACTCCAGGCGAATCATAAAAAATCGTCATTGGGAGCAGCTCAGTCTCAATGCTTCAAACATTGTATTCTTACCACCCATGCTTAAAATATTGTAGTTCTATAAATGATTGATCGAGTAAACTATATGTTCCCCATATAGGTTCTTTCTGTTGTGTAACAAAAGTTTAAAAACAGATCCCATGAACACTTATTACAAATGTAAAAATTATAATGCTTTCTAAATACTTTGAAGATAAAGGTTTTCAAAATATCCAAATATCAATACAACAAAGAGCACTTGAAGTAAAGTAACAAAACTCTTAACCCTGAATTTTATTCATGGATCCGTAAAATGTATTAGGCTTTATCCACAAAAAATAATTTTCCATCTGCATAGATCATAAAAACAACAAAAAACCAAGATATATTACCAAAAGAAACTTCTATATAGTAAACATGTATACACAAATAAAGAGAATACATGGAGTAAAGTATACCTGGGGTTTCGACAGGGTTGAATCTAAGGAAAAAAAAGAATAGGAACAAAATTACATTTAAGAAAGCGAACTCAAACATCGCTAAGATAATCAAGACTAAACAATAGACTTCATTGAGTTTACCTGGATCTAAAAAACCTACTCCACAAATCAATATCTCTGAAATAAAGAGTTTACCTAAAAATCGAAAGGAAAAAATGTTAGATCTCTAAAAATAAATTTAGAGCTAAAACAACACAAATGAACAACACAAAATGAACAACTCTAAACTAATTGCCACACTAAATAGGGGAATAAATTGATTAACCTGATCAGGGGTTTCAACACCTAAATATTTTCAACACAAAATGAACAACTCTAAATGAAAAACTTATGGCTAAAACAATTGAGATGTAAATGAAAAATATTATGTCTAATGACACGATTGAGATGTAAATGAAAAAGATTATGTCTAATGACACGATTGAGATGTAGAAATAAATGATTAAATCAACAACCTACCTGATGATGGAGATGGAGATGGAGATGAAAAACCGGGAACCAAAGATGAGCTGAGAGAAAGAGGGAGAGAAAAATGGGGGTCAAAAGAGGAAAAAGATAAGATGAATTGAAATTTGCGGGTAAACTTCCTAATTTAGCCCTTCTTTCGAATTAAAGTAAAAGAGGAAAATCAATTAGCAGTGAGACAAAAGAGGGGAAAACTAAAAATAAAGGGTTAAAAGAGTAAAATGAAATAAAGCAATCTCAACCCTCAATTTCTAGCTTTGTTGGCACCATCCTCACCCCTAATTATCTTATCATCTTATGAAATAGTTTACACTTCTACTCCTTATTATATAGACTAGCGGAATACCCGTGCCTGAATGCACGATAAAAAATTTCAAAGTACATAATCGTAAAACGACAAAATTTTCAAAAGTACATAATTGCAAAACGATAAAAAATTCGTTTTCAACAAAACAGAGTGTAATTTTTTTTTTAAAATGACCATAATCCATAGCCTCAAACCACCATGCGAAAAACCTGATAAGAAATACTCAAAATGGCTTATAATTCCACCGTATATTAAATAAGTACCTAAAATAGTGTCTAAATTAATACAAAAACTCAAATTTAAATAATACATACAACTTTTATACAATTGAAACCAAAATAATACACTCGATTTAAATTGAAACATAAAAACACATTTACCCTAGGAATATTTAATCTTCTCGAACAAATGAGATATATAACTTGTGAGTATCAAGTATAGAGGAGTTAAATATGAATACAAAATTTGCAATGTGAGGACCTATAAATAATGAAAAAATTCCAACCATGAATCCCAATATTTACTTTACCCTTTTATGAGGCAGTTGATGTTCAACAAAGCACCTCCTCTCTTGAGGACAACTTGTGATCAAGGCACACACTTTCTGTACAGGAATATAAATGTGATCAAGGTAATATACACACCTAAAATGTAAATTTGAAAAAGAAAATGCAACATGAGGATTAAGTACAGAGAATAAGCTGTCATATAATTTAATTCATCGATTACGCGTATCTAACATGCGCGCAACACCAGCAAGAGTTTATAGGTTGATTGTCCCTTAGAAACTTGACATGCTTTACAAAAGATAGTTTATCATCCATTCTGTAAGTGATGAAGTACATCATAAAAGAGATTCCGATCACCCACCTCGCATATGGGCACCCAGTTCACCAAACGGTTCCTCCGTTTCTAAAGTATCGTCCGAAAGACGAACTGGATCGAGTTTCTGTTTCAGGATATCAATGGCATTGAGCACCAATTGAGAATCTTTGACTGCTCATGTGGACTCAACCGTGAATATAAAATTGAGGCCTCCATGTGGATTGCAATCTCTAAAGCAATCTATTCATAAGATAGGTCAAGCTAATCAAGAAAATATAAACATTTCAAGCAAATCTATTCAGAAGACACGTCAAACCATTTTGAGACTGCTTTGATAAGAAAAGAACATATTTATCTTATTAAGATCCTTAAAATTACCTAATTATCAGAGATGATATATCTTTTGTATGGAGATTAGTTATTTTCACAAACTGATTCAAACCAAACTTGTTATTTCAACTGGTTATACTAATGTATGAATTTATAGAGATGATGTATACAAACAGTCACGTGATATCACATTCATCCTTATAAGCAAAAGTAAAGCACTAACATTGTTACAACCAATGTGATATGGAAACAAAATTCTAAGAGAGTAAAAAATGAAACAAACCAAAAAAATCAGCAACACTCTCCTCACCCTTAATTGAATTATCATCAGATTCATCACTCTCCTCACCCTTAAACTTCTTGGTATATTTCTTCTTAGCTTTTCCACAAAGAACAATCTTCTTTTCTTACCTTTGTTGCGAAATTTCAGATCTCTCCTTGGGCCTCCAAATGAAGAGAAACCTGATAGAGTAACATGGTTAAAATATATAATGAATGGCAAACCAACAAAAAGTACCAAAATCAAGGAATGATAACCAACTTATAGCCATCAACTCAACAATATATGTAAGAACTGGCTGTAGTCCTATTTTAGAAACAAAAACTCAAATTAAATGTGACACCCCGCCTAATTAAATACTGGGCGATCACTCCTTTATTAAATTAAATCAAGGTAAACAGTTGGTTCATTCTCAGCATCACTGTCGATAAAAATTTTCCAATTTAACACCCTAAATAATTAAGCTAAGTGTCAAAACATTTTTCATACAAACTTCCAAATTTTAATTAAAGAAAAGATTTATTTATACAAAACACGTTTCTACAATATGGAATCACACCACGATGAACTAAAATAAAACCATACATTCGTCAATCGAATGTCAACATAATAAAACTAAACATCATAAACCATCCTGAATAAATCCCGTAAAACAAAACTGGAATAACTGAAATATAAAAATCCCAACAATAAATGAAATGATGAAAAGGGCGACACGTGCCCAATAAATGAGAGTAGTAGGAGTGGAGTCAATAACAGAAGTCGTCTACTCAAGTGACCCGCAACTCCCACCTAAGCTGCAGCTCGTTCTTCTCAAAGGATCCTAAGCAAGACGCCCCTGTGGCTGGGCACCTGAAAATATACATATATATACACAAGAGAGAGAGAGAGAAAAAGAAACGGGTCAGGGCCCGAAAGTGTGTTTGATTTTAAAATACGTTAAGCAAGTATTTAAATTGATACAGGCCAATGCAAATCATATTAGTTCGACACTCTCTTGAGAAATTCTCACCTCTCTTCTAATGTGCACGCCTATCGTACTAACCTTCCCAAATAATTTAGTTTATCTTAACTTACTCCTAAGTTTTCAAAACCGAACGATGACAATGTTTTAAAAAGGTTACTTTCAATATGTAGCACTCCTCTCGTTTTAGCTTCATTAAATTGTAAAGTTTCCCAGTGTCTTCTCATACTTTCACAAAACAAGTATTTAATAATTTGAGTCAACAACTATGTTCTACTTATCAAATCACAGTAGGCAGTTTAAAGTTTATAACCTCATATATATATTAACTACTCGTATAATATATATATATAACAACACCCAACTAAACTATGGTGCGGGCATACTCTGCTATCCAATCCCCGTATCGCTCACACAAAGGGAAATACAAGTTCGGAATCACTCTCGAACTGTATTAACATATACACACAACGTTGAGGCGAAGCATAGATTCCAAGTCCAAGAGGTCAGTACATACCCACACGTCTCTTAGGATCGTCCGACTATCAATCTGATAGCCCGTACCTAGGATCTCTATCTTCTAGGGTACGAATCAATATCCCCCATAAAGCAACACAGGATAAGATCGTCCCAGCGCGATAACCTCAGGGATAGCAAGTAGCGCGGGTACGTTTTTCACATGTATATAATATATGTACACACAATCATATAAATATACCCATTCATCATATTAATATAGGTTCCTCCCGTTACCCATAGTCACAACATTTATCCTTAATTTCCCATTATTATGATTACGTCTAAGGTTTCGTCTCCAACCTTAACTCGAAGGGTTTTCTAACTAGATATGTGACACTCGTGGATTCTATCCATCCAAGTAGCAAAATCAGTAGGTAAACATCTATTCACTATCGTAAGTATTTGACGTAATCTCTCACTTTGAATTACGTAGTTTCCTCGTCCTTTAAATAATTATCCCTAAAATACAATTATCATCTCCTAATAAAGTTCTCAACACTTAATCATATGCCCTACTGGTCTCTCCTATATCCCAAAACATTTTATTCATAAAGCCTAAAAGCTATTTCACGATGAATCATGTTCAATTAATTAAACAAGGGGGAATAAGAGTCTGTCAGGAAGGGTCGATCGATCGAGGTCTGGGGCTCAATCGATCGAACCTTCGATCGATCGAAGCTCTAGGCTCGATCGATCGATCAAGCAGGTCTGCGAAATCCTGCAGAAGTGCAGTTACGGGTTTTACCAAAATTCTTCACCCAAATCATTATTTCCCAACACTAATCGTCCCAAAACTCTTACTACAAACATAATAACATATTTCCAGATGTTTTTAATGTTAAGCATGCGTGTATACATCATTAAACATGGTTAAACAACCTAAAATCTCATCTAATAATCAATAACCCTAAAATTTTCTTAACTTTTGTTCTAATCAGTTTTCTCCAGAATTTCCTTCTAACATAACATCACAAATTCGTGGGTTAATCATCTACTTCACATATTAATTCCAGAATATGGTTATAACGATTTCTACATGCAAATCCCTATCAAAAATTGGGGTTTTCTTCCATTGATTATACTCCTAATCATTCCTACACTAATATGATTATTGCACCAACGAAAATACGCAAGTTAAACACTTGCCTGGGATTTCAGAGGCTTTCTTTCCTGCTGATATTGGTGTGGTTGCGTTCTCCTCCTCGCGATCTACGCGTTGGTGGTGACGGCGGTGAAATCGGTGGTGTTTTGGGCCTTGAATCACCTTGAGAGCTCTCTCCTCTCTTCTCCAATGGCCGTTCTAGGGTTCTGAATGTTCTAACCCTAAAAGGATGACTTAAATGGCTGCTAAGGATGGCTGAAATTCGTGGGTTTAATTACCCTATTTTGTAAAATGACCAAAATGCCCTCCCGGGTCACTAATTAAGCCTAAAAACATCCCGAGACCCAAACTAAACCCCCGGGTACACTTTTCTGACTATCTCGACCCTTCCAGACGCGTTGGCGCACTCAAAACGACCATACGGACAACTTATAAAATATTCCCTTTTTAATTAACATAATTAGTCCCGACGTGACACGGGCACGTCCCGACTTAAATTTCCGAAATAGTCATTTAATTCACCTATGACATTCAATATAACCAATATAATATATTACTATGCTCATTAGTAATATTCAACAAGTTTCCCATAATTACTAACTCTAGTCACGTTAATAATTATAACATAATTAATTTCCGGATTTTTATTAAATAAATCATCACATTAAATTTAATAAATTCCCAAATTAAATATAGCATAAAAGTACGGGGTATTACATACTTCCCCCCTAATAACGGAATTTCGTCCCGAAATTCAGAAAATAAGGCATACCTGGTAAAAACAACTCTGGATATCTCTCGCGCATATCTGCCTCGCGCTCCCAAGTGGATTCCTCCACATTATGATGCTCCCACTGGACTCGCACAAGTGGAACTACTTTAGACCTCAATCTCCTCTCACTATAGTCTAGAATAGCCACTGGTCTCTCCTCGTAAGAGCTATCAGACTGTAAGTCTATCTCGTCTATCGCAATGTGAGTATGGGCCATATCATCCCGAAGATATCGTCTCAACGACGAGATGTGGAATACATCGTGGATGCGATGTAAATGTTCTGGCAATCCCAACCTGTATGCTACTGGCCCAATTCTCTCGATGATGGGAAATGGTCCTACGTACCTCGGAGCCAACTTCCCCTTCTTCCCGAACCTCATCACTCCTTTCATAGGAGATACACGCAACAACACTTGATCTCCCACATTAAACTCACGGAAGAACCGTTTCGCATCGGCGTAGCTCTTCTGCCTGTCTTGGGCTACCCGAATACGACTCCTGATTATCTCAATCCTCGCAGAGGTCTCCTGAATCACCTCTGGTCCTAGTAACTTGTCATCCCCCACCTCAAGCCAACAAGTTGGGGAACGACAAGGCCTGCCATACAAAGCCTCAAATGGAGCCATACCAATCGTGAACTGATAAGAGTTATTATAAGCAAACTCTACCAGTGGAAGGTGTGGCTCCCAACCTCCTCCAAAATCGAGGACACACATGCGTAGCATATCCTCTAACATCTGATTAGTACGCTCTGTCTGCCCATCTGTCTGTGGGTGATAAGCTGAACTCAACCTCAACTCAGTACCCATAGCCTCCTGAAAGCTTTCCCAAAAACGCGACACGAAAATCTTGTCTCTATCGGACACAATATTCAGGGGCACCCCGTGTAATCTGACAATCTCAGCGATGAACAACTGAGCATACTGACCCGTGGTATAATCTGTCCGCACCGGTAGAAAATGAGCCACCTTGGTCAGACGGTCTACAATCACCCAGATAGAATCGTGGCCCCTCTGTGATGTAGGCAACCCTGTAATGAAGTCCATGGAAATACTCTCTCACTTCCACGCGGGTACTTCCAATGGCTGAAGCAATCCTGACGGTTTCTGGTGGTCCACCTTCACCAGCTGGCAAGTAGAACACTTGGACACAAATTCAGCGATGGCCCTCTTCATCCCACTCCACCAGTACTGTCGTCTCATGTCCTGGTACATCTTATTGCCTCCCGGATGTACTGCAAATCGGGATCCATGAGAATGAGTCATCACTTCATGACGTAGCTTCGCTCCTTCTGGAACCACTAATCTCCCATTAAACCGTAACCCACCATCCAAACTAACAGAATAGGACTCAGCACCCTCGGCTAGAAGTCGTACGATCTGCTCCTGACAAAACGGGTCTGTGGTCTGTGCCTGTATCACCCTCGTAACAATTTCGGGTGTGACTGACATGACGGATATGAACGAACGGGCTACTGCGTCTTGGTGACCCAACTCCTTCCACTTTACTTTCCAAACGTCGGCTACATCGTCTACCGGTCTACGGCTCAACGCATCAGCAACTACGTTGGCCTTCCCCGGATGGTACTGTATGTCGAACTGGTAATCTCTCACAAACTCTAACCATCTGCGCTGACGCATATTCAGCTCTCGCTGAGTGAACAGGTACTGCAGTGACTTATGGTCTGTGAACAAACGGAATTTCTCGCCCAATAAATAGTGCCTCCAAATTCTCAATGCAAAGACGACCGCAGCTAACTCCAGGTCGTGGGTGGGGTAATTCTTCTCATGCGACTTAAGCTTGCGGGAAGCAAAAGCTATAGCCTTCTCCTACTGCTGAAGTACTCCCCCAAGTCCTCGTAAGGACGCATCTGTGTAAACCAGGTACTCTACACCCGGCTTCGGTAAAGCAAGGACTGGTGCCGAAGTAAGCTTGTCTTTTAGCTCGTCGAAAGCTAATTGACAAGCATCATCCCAAACATACGGTACCCCTTTGCGAGTCAAATTCGTCAACGGACCCGCTATCTTGGAGAATCCCCGAATAAATCTCCTGTAGTATCCGGCTAACCCCAAGAAACTACGTACCTCTGTCGGTGTCGTGGCCTGTCCCCACTCCCTCACCGCTGACACTTTGCTCGGGTCAACTGCTATCCCTTGCTTAGAAACAACATGGCCCAAGAATTGTACCTCTCGCAACCAGAATCCACACTTCTCGTACTTAGCATACAACTGATGCTCTCATAGAGTCTGAAGAACCTTCCTCAAGTGTTCGGCATGCTCCTCCTCGGAGTGTGAATATATCAAAATATCATCTATGAAGACGATGACAAACTGATCCAAGAACTCTCTGAATACTCGGTTCATCAAGTCCATGAAAACAGCTGGGGAATTTGTGAGTCCGAACGGCATCACTCTGAATTCATAGGACCCATACCTCGACAAGAAGGCAGTCTTTGAAACATCCTGCTCTCTAATTCGTAACTGATGGTACCCCGACCTAAGATCTATCTTCGAAAAGAAAGTTGCTCCCCTCAACTGGTCGAACAGATCATCGATTCGAGGCAACTGATACTTATTCCGTATCGTGACCTTGTTCAACTCCCGGTAGTCCACGCACAATCTCAGTGAACCATCTCTCTTCTTTATAAATAAGACTGGAGCGCCCCAAGGTGAGGTACTCCTACGAATGAAGCCCTGTCCTAATAGCTGCTCAATCTGATCTCGTAGCTCTCGCATCTCTGCCGGAGCCATACGGTACGGTGCGCGTTCTATAGGTTTCGTATCTGGCAATAAATCTATAACGAAGTCTATCTCACGACTGGGCGGTAGGCCTGGTATATCCTGAAACACATCGGAATACTCCCTAACAACTGGGATCGAATCCAAAGGAATCACAACCTCCTTAGAGGTATCCTCCTCAATGTAATATAAATGAGCGGTCGAACCTCCCTCTGGGCGAAGCATCGCTACTACAAACATCTCTTGCCCCGGAATGGCAAAAACAATGCTCCCACCGAAGCAATCAATCATGGCTCTATAAGATGCGAGCCAATCCATACCAATAATCACATCATGCTCGTGCATGTCTAAGACTAGCATGTCTGCAGGCAATACCAAGCTACCAATCTCTACCCCTACTCCCCGGCATATAAAGAATATAAGTGACCCACTCCCCAGTGGTGAGTCGACACATGCTACGATGCTCTCTGCTGTGGCTAACAACCCTAAGGACTTCGCAAAGTGCGTAGCTATAAAATAATGTGTTGCCCCTGTATCAAACAAAACTTTACCCATAGTACCATGGATAGGAAACATACCCTCAATCGCGGGTGGTGCCTGTGGAGCTGCTGCCTGGTGGACGTTATAGACACGTCCATACTGCAATTGCCCCTGCTGCACTGGAGCTGCTGGAATGGCTGGTAGGGCTGGCACCTGTGCTGGAGCTGGAAGGGCAGGTGGGAAGAGTGGTCTCTGCGGCTCATTACGGGCTCCCTGCTGCTGTGGGGCCCTATCGCCCTCTGGGCAATCCTGACGCTTATGGCCGTGCTTGCCGCACACAAAACACCGGCCTCTGAAATTACCTCCCTTCTGTCCCTGCTGACCACGGCCCTGCTGGCCGTTACCTCCACGCCATTGGCCCTGTTGGCCCTGATGTGCACGCTGTTGGCCTTGCTGGCCCTGCTGCTGTCCCTGCGGTCGGTGTTGACCCTGCTGGCCCTGCTGATTAGGCTGACCCTGATGGCCCTGCCTGTATCCCCCGAATCCCTGCCTAGAATCACCTGAACGGAATCGCTTAGCAGGGTCCCCCTGATGGGAACTCTGCTCGTGCTGACGAGTCTGTCCATGAGTTGGTGCCCCACCGGCACTATTACCCCCGGTCCTGCCCTGCTGGCTGGACTCTCCTGCTCTCTTGCTTCCCTGAAGATGGAAGCGGTGATCCTGGCAATGTAGTAACGCTGCATTGAGTACATCAGTGAAAGTACTCAGGGATAGATTTCTAATAAGGTGCTGACGGATCCTCCAAGCTAACCCGTCGACGAACAGCAAAATCTTCTTGCCCTCAGTGGGTGCCTCATCCGGCACAATGGTTAGAAGTCTCGTGAACTCCTCCTCATACTCTGCTACAGTAAGATTATCTTGCTTCAGATTTAGTAGTTTCCGCCTCATCCCCGTCTGCACTGCAGGTGGAAAGTACTTGCATTCAAATCGCTCCCAGAACATCTAAATAGGGATCGTGTCCCTCTCCTCCAAAGTAGTAATGGACTCCCACCACTGCAATGCGGTCCCCACCAACTTAAAAGAAGCCAATAACTGCTTTTGTACTTCGGTGCACTCATACATGCGAAGATGCCGCTGAATGTCTTTCTTCCATTGGCTAACCGTGACAATGTCGGAGCTACCGGAGAACTCAGGGGGATGTGCTTTCTGAAAAGCATCCCGAACCCTCTCCCATGCAGATGGAAGCTGTGCTGGTACTGGCGCCACTGCCTGGACCTGGGGTGGAGCCTGCTGAATCACCGCTATCGCGGCATTCACCGCCTGAGCAACTATGGCGGCCACTTCATTAGCATTCATTGTGCCTGGTGCCGGAGCTGCTGGTTGCTCGGCCTGGGCACGCCTATCTTTTGGAGCACGTCTCGGAGGCATCTGAAACGTGAACAAAATTTATCAGTCTACAATTATCATCGAATCTCAATTAACTGAAGACTTAAACGTAAAAGCAGGAATACAACAAATCCTAAAAATAGGGCTCTATAGCAAAAACGTGTAGCTGAAAGCAAAATAAGCCGTACAGATCCTATGGACACTAGAACCTGATGCTCTGATACCACCTGTGACACCCCGCCTAATTAAATACCGGGCGATCACTCCTTTATTAAATTAAATCAAGGTAAACAGTTGGTTCATTCTCAGCATCACTGTCGATAAAAATTTTCCAATTTAACACCCTAAATAATTAAGCTAAGTGTCAAAACATTTTATTCATAAAGCCTAAAAGCTATTTCACGATGAATCATGTTCAATTAATTAAACAAGGGGGAATAAGAGTCTGTCAGGAAGGGTCGATCGATCGAGGTCTGGGGCTCGATCGATCGAAGCTCTAGGCTCGATCGATCGATCAAGCAGGTCTGCGAAATCCTGCAGAAGTGCAGTTACGGGTTTTACCAAAATTCTTCACCCAAATCATTATTTCCCAACACTAATCGTCCCAAAACTCCTACTACAAACATAATAACATATTTCCAGATGTTTTTAACGTTAAGCATGCGTGTATACATCATTAAACATGGTTAAACAACCTAAAATCTCATCTAATAATCAAGAACCCTAAAGTTTTCTTAACTTTTGTTCTAATCAGTTTTCTCCAGAATTTCCTTCTAACATAACATCACAAATTCGTGGGTTAATCATCTACTTCACATATTAATTCTAGAATATGGTTATAACGATTTCTACATGCAAATCCCTATCAAAAATTGGGGTTTTCTTCCATTGATTATACTCCTAATCATTCCTACACTAATATGATTATTGCACCAACGAAAATACGCAAGTTAAACACTTGCCTGGGATTTCAGAGGTTTTCTTTCCTGCTGATATTGGTGTGGTTGTGTTCTCCTCCTCGCAATCTACGCGTTGGTGGTGACGGCGGTGAAATCGGTGGTGTTTTGGGCCTTGAATCACCTTGAGAGCTCTCTCCTCTCTTCTCCAATGGCCGTTCTAGGGTTCTGAATGTTCTAACCCTAAAAGGCTGACTTAAATGGCTACTAAGGATGGCTGAAATTCGTGGGTTTAATTACCCTATTTTGTAAAATGACCAAAATGCCCTCCCGGGGCACTAATTAAGCCTAAAAACATCCCGAGACCCAAACTAAACCCCCGGGTACACTTTTCTGACTATCTCGACCCTTCTAGACGCGTTGGCGCACTCAAAACGACCATATGGACAACTTATAAAATATTCCCTTTTTAATTAACATAATTAGTCCCGACGTGACACGGGCACGTCCCGACTTAAATTTCCGAAATAGTCATTTAATTCACCTATGACATTCAATATAACCAATATAATATATTACTATGCTCATTAGTAATATTCAACAAGTTTCCCATAATTACTAACTCTAGTCACGTTAATAATTATAACATAATTAATTTCCGGATTTTTATTAAATAAATCATCACATTAAATTTAATAAATCCCCAAATTAAATATAGCATAAAAGTATGGGGTATTACATTAAATTGGGGATAAATGACATATATTCTTTACTTCTAACCTTACACTAAAAACTAATTCTTATCCTTAATACGTTTTTAAATATTCATATCCACCTTTTTGCCATGCATTTTTTGCAGGGCATGCAATAAAAATGTACTCATGATCCACCAAGTCATGATCCTACTCATGATCCTTTTTTAGTTTCTGCCATTCTACCATCTTACCGAGATCTATATCTTATAGCACCTAAATCCACCAAGTCGTCAATTTCCAAGAATAATATATATATATATATATATATGGAACTGCAATAACTGTAATAGGATACCTAGAATCACATTATTTGAAAAATATTATAAAGACATCAAGAAAACATAAAATTGATTTAGATTATAAAAAGAGTTGCAGCTATAAATCTCAGTGTGAAAAAAACATAGCCTTATTTCTACCCCCCCAAAAATCCATCTATAATACAATATTTGTTTTGTAAAGAGATCCGAGATGATACCTTGAATGGTGGAGGGAGAGATAAAATCAATAAGAAAACCTGTAAAATCAATCTAATTAGAACAAAATCTATTACTTTCAACAAATTGAAGTGTGGATACTAAAATTACCATAGCTCTAAAACATCAAATCATTATTAAAATAATCCAAATAATAGAAGAATAAATGAACACAAAAATGCAGTTCGGAAGAGGGTGAAGCATAGAGCAAAAAAAACTCTATGATCTTGATACTAATTAAAATGCTAGGTTTATGAACATAGGTAGAGATGCAAAAAATTATACAGGATGTCGATCAGTAAGAAAAACTCGATTAGATCTGCAAGAAAAACTCGGTATGTTGGAATTTGTTTGGATAAAGGGATGGTCAGAATGGGTTAAGGCTGGTTTCGACTACTGATGGGTTCGGGTTGACTGGGAGGTCGGGTCAAACGGTAAAGGGGTTAATGGAGGATGGTTAGCTCCGGGTTAGACATAGTAGGCCTGTCAACGGATCGGATTTTATCCGAATCCGAATACGAATCCGAATCCGATTCGTTTATACGAATTTGGATTACGCCTGAAATCTGATTACCCGATTATCCAATTATTAAATGGAGCGAATTTGGATTCATATGATCCGATCCGTTAATAATCCGATCCGATTAATATATATCTATATATATATAATATTTTTAGTTAATATCTATATTGTATTTAGAAATTTATTAATATTTTAAATACATATTTTAATAGTTATTTATTATAGTCACATATTAATATATATTGTATTTATTTATAATAGTAATTTATATTATAATAGTTATTTAAATATATATTTTGAAATATATATTATAATAGTTATTTATAATATATACTGTATTTTGAAATTTATAATAGTTATTTATAATATTATAATCGGATCGGATAAACGGATCGGATTAGGATTCTTAACGGATTCGAATTCGGAACCGTAACAGATAATTCGTCGGATAATCGGATCGGATCCGAATCCGTTTAACATAAATGGATTCGAATTTGGATTGGACTGATCCGGTCCGAATCCGACCCGTTTATAGGCCTAAGACAGAGGGTCGCCGGTCGGACTAAAGCTAGTCGGGATTACAGTGGGTTCGCGGGTCAATTTAGGTTTTGATGGTAGCCGAGTTCAGCTCGCCGGATTTAAGAGGGTATATGTCCAGAGGTCGCGACAGCTAGACAGGAGCTCATCGGAACTGGGGGTTAGTGTCCGGCGCTGAAAATGGGAGGTTTCGGGAGGTTTCGAGTTGTGGGGTTGTAAGTTCTTGGTCACGTAGGTTTATGAGGGAGAGAGAGTGTTGTGTCTATGATAGGAGTGGGTTTAAATTAAAGTGGTTTTGGGAAGATGTGTAATGGTTTTGACAAGTGACTCAATTTTTATAATTACCCAATTTTAAAATATGAATTACAAATATACAATGTTAGTCTCAAATTTCAGATTTCATTGTGAACCTATGGATTGTCATGGATATTCAAAGTTGGCTTCATCCTCACCCCTATTTATCTTATCATCTTATTGAATAATGTTTACACTTCAGGTCCTTATTATATAGATGTATATTGAATAGTGTTTACACTTCTTCTCCTTATATATATATATATATATATATATATATAGAGAGAGAGAGAGAGAGAGAGAGAGAGAGAGAGAGGCCCTCTCTTGTAAAGACTCCTTATGGTGCAGACCCCGGTACATACCAATTTTTTAAAAATAATTTTTTGATGAAACTTCATGAATATGATCTACACGGTGAGAAAATCATCTCCAATTTTTTCCATAAAAAAATTCAATAAAAAACCCGCTGAGATGAGGTGATATGTAAAAAAATGTATTTTCGACCGTTGAAATGCTGACGATCATCTCACCCACTTTTTGATTGAATTTTTTTGATGAAATTTCATGGATATGATCTCGATAGTGAGAAGATAATATCCATAAAGTTTCATAAAAAAATTCAATCATTAAAGCGGCTGACGTTGATCCAAAATTTCAACGGTTGAAAATGTTTACTTCTATCATTTTTTTACATATCACCTCACCTCAACGGTTTTTTTATTGAATTTTTTGATGAAAAAAATTGGAGAAGATCTTCTCACCATGGAGATCATATCCATAAAATTTCATAAAAAAAGTTCATTTTTTTACTATTTAAAAAAAATGGTATGTACCGGGGTTTACACCATAAGAAATCCTTACATGAGACTTTCTGTATATATATATATATTTTTTTTTCAAAGTTCAAATAATGTACAAAACAGAGCAAGAAGAAAACAGTTGGATGCAGAGAGAATAGAGATCTTTCAATCGTCAGAGAGGCTTTTTGCAACTGCAATGAGCAATGTGATTCCATAAAGAGGGTAAAGAGGGTTAATCGTTCAATAGGCGTAAAATAGATAATTCGCGCATATGACTTGTAGTGCGCGAATCAATCTTTAATTAAGTAAAATGTTTATGAATTTAAGATAACGAAAAGACAAGCTTGTTGGAGGGATCATATGTAAACGGACTTGGACTTTAGGGGATTTAGCATTAGTAAAATATCCCAAAACTTGTGACTTAAAACTAAGTTTGCAATTTTGCACAAAAACCCTTGTGAAGTGGTAAATCATGAGATATAGAATTCCCACAACGGTACGCTTGTGCAAAGTGAGCACATGATGTGGGTTAATGTGTGTAACCATGACCACACCCAAAAAGTCTTATGATCTTCTGCTCTGTGCTTAAGAGGCGAGAGAATTGAAATCCTCTCAATTAACAATGTCCTGAACCTGAACCTGAACCTTTCAAAGGCTCTAAATTTACGACCATGGAAGCTCTCTGTCTTCCCATTCCTATCAGCAGATTAAATTCGTCAAATTTCAGAAGGACAAGGAGACTAAAAAGAATCAATCTATTCAACCCTATTAACCACAAATCTCAGTTATCTCCCCTACGGCTAAACCCCCATATTTCCACTCAAGCCAAGGCCACTGATTCTCACCACCATCACCATGATGACCACGATCACCATCACCACCACCACCACCACCACCACCATCACCACGGCAACGGCAACGGCAATAAGACGAAGCTGACAAAATCTCAGGAAACGTTTATTCGATTTGCCAAGGCCGTTAGATGGACCGATTTGGCCAATTTTTTAAGGGAACACTTGGAGTTGTGTTGCTGTGCGACTGTGTTATTCATTGCCACCGCTGCTTGCCCTTACTTGGTTCCCAAGCCTGCAGTCAAGTCTCTGCAGAATGCTTTTATGATCATTGCTTTTCCACTCGTTGGGGTAATATTTTCTTCTCTCACTTCAACCTATAGAAATAATCAAATTTCCTATTTCTACAGCTGGGAATTAACTTTTTGATGTCAATTTCAATTTTTTTATTTAACTCCAAATACTCGTATAAAACTATTTTTTTTAGAGAAGAATAGAATCAGAACAAATGACCGTATAATTCGATGCTCTCCTCACTGACATGAGGAACTTTTACTTACTTTCTTTTTCTACTGGTGACTTGGTGTGTGAGAACTGATTGTAAGGAAAAGTAGGGGGGTCAGTTTTGTAAAATGGTCGTAACCAGTGTAGCTCCCGCTTTAGTGAGAGAGAGAGAGTTTGTCTTACTTTGCTTTTAGAGCCGGACATCATGCATGACATCGCTAGACCTAGAACCTTCATGCCACCGCCCGTAACTATTGCTTTTGAAACGAATGGGAATTATTGAGGGAGTTTGTTGTTTAGTTTGATTGTTTTCACTTCCCAACTACACATCAAATCATTTTCGTCCATGGATTTCGATGATTGGGACCTTGCATGATGCCACCCAAGTGAAGCTCGAATTGATGCCGCCTCCAAGGGTAGCAGTGATCCAAACTCAAATCCCTATGATTGTTATAAACGAGGTCAGCCAAGCTGCGATGATAGTTCAACGAGTCCCACTGGAGACATCCCATAGACTTCAACCTTTCATGAGGGCAGATTGCACCTAGGCTTGAAAGCGATGTAGGGCCCCAAATACAACATTCATCCCAAATCTGAGATCCTATGGTTCCCAGACTTTATTAACAATCAACAGACCGATGACCTTCACCACCTTCATCAATGGCCAAGTCAACCATTCTTAGCTTAGATTCGTTGCTCATGTCTATCCTCCCTATGGGCTTCCCTACAAACCCTGACAACATAATCGTAGCCCTACCTCCTAACCAAAATCCACTCAACCCTACCCAAACAACCCCATTTCCTCTGGTGCCTCTTCAAACCAAATCATTCCTGATACGACTCACCTTTATGATGACTGCCCCTCTCTTGTGCATTCTACACATCCCTCCCCGGATCACACTCATGGAAGCCCGATCTATTTATCGCTGATGCAATACTTTTTGCCACCGCTGAGCTAGACGTGTTGCCCTTGCCGCTGCACCACCTATACTTGGTGTACCTCCAACCGAGACTACTTCACTCTTTCTCGTGATGTCTTGGGCCTTACCGTTGCTGTCTCATCATTTGCCAACCTGCCCCACTATCAAATGTCGCCCACCGAGTATGAGAAGTTTTTATAGGCAAACTTTCGAGCTATGCGATAGGTTTCCTTCTAATAGAGCATATCTCTATGTGCCGTCCCGAACCTCCTTATCCCCCTCAAAAAGACAGTGGTTGGAAGTTGCGTGTTGATAGTAAGGCAATGAACAAGATCACCGTTAGATACTGGTTTCATATCCCCCTCCTCAAGGACATGCTCGACCAAGCTACATGAATCCCATGTTTTCTCCAAACTCAACTTGAAGAGTGACCATATCTGTATGCGCCCGATGACGAATGGAAGATCGCCTTCAAGATGAAGGATCACTTTTATGAGTGGCCTGTCATGCCTTTGGGTTGCCCAACTTCAATATTTATATAGGTCATGACCCAAATTCTTCGATCGTTCCTCGACAAGTTCATGGTAGTTTATTTCGACGATACCCTCATCTATAGTTAATTTGACGATGAACATTTATCTAATGTAGCCAAGGTTCCAACAACTCTTTAG